>VDFB02179708.1:0-29289 GCA_007258455.2 Sequoia sempervirens
AGCATGTAGAGCGTGATCAACATGTTGAGCATGATCAGGCTAGAGAAGATCAGGAATATGATGTAGCCCCATCAGGTAAAGAGGACCACTCTAAAGTTCTTTTAAACATATTTAATTGCAATTGGTGTATTAATTAATGTAACCTTTCGTGTTTCAACTTTAGAGCATGTAGACCATGATCAACATGTTCAGCATGATCAGGCTAGAGAAGATCAAGAACATGATGTGGCCCCATCCGGTAAAGAGGACCACCCTCATGTTCTCTTAAACATATTTAATTTCAATTGGTGTATTAATTAATGTAACCTTTAGTGTTTCAATTGTAGATCAAGATTTAGAGGGTGTTCAACATGTTGAGCATGAGTATATAACAAAATTTCAGGAACATGATGTGGACCCATCAGGTAAAGAGAACCCACTCTAATGTTCTTTAATTAATCAAATACTTGTAACAATAATAATAAAACATATCAGTTTAACATTTCTTTCTTATTGCGGCAGACCCCCCCTTATAGTGGTGTCCACGTCATGAGCAGATGACTATGCATACATTAAGATCACGAGTAGAGGGCAGAACAACTAAAGAGGGGATAGATATTGTTGATTTAGAAAATGATACTCCGCTAGTTTATGCAGCTTTGAAAAAGAAACAAAAAAAAGTGATTGTAATCATATCATGACAACCATATTTTTGACAATATGTAAAAGCGAAGAATGAATATTATATGTTAATGAATGAATGTGAATATGTTAATTAATGAATGTTATATGTTAATGAATGAATGTTATATGTTATTAATGCATGAATGAATGAATGTTATATGTTATTAATGGATGAATCAATGATTAATGTTATATGATTGGGTATGGGGAATTGAGAGTGATGTGAGGGGAGGGGGACGGGCCAAATGAGCTTCCACTGTCACATGGTTGGCCTTGTTAAGTAGAGAATATTAAACTATACTCAAAACAAAGAGAAGCTCAATAGGGTAATGCACTTTTCAATATAAGAAATGCATCATTTGAAGCATCAAACCAATATGCAGTCTGTATGTATGATTAGTCGTCAGTCTCCACAATGGTACATTTCCACGAATATTTTTTTTTTTAAAACAATTTTGCTTCTTCGTCGCAATTTCAATGAAAACCACCGACGAATCAACAGAAAGGCTCAATGAAGTTGCTATAGCTACGACGACAATTTCGTCGTAACTCCCTGCCCATTTCATCGCCCTTCCGATGATATTTCGGCATTGCTACCACGCTACTCCCTACCCATTTCGTCACACTTTCGACGAACTTTTGGTGTTCTTCCGACGCTACTCCTTGCTAATTTCGTCTCAAAGTCAACGAACTCTTAGTGTTGTTTCGACGCTACTACTTGCCTATTTTGTCGCACATTCGATGAACTTTTGGTGTTGTTTCGATGATACTACTTGAGTATTTCGTCGAAATTTCGACGAACGTCTTCTGTTGTTTTGACGCTACTACTTGCCCATTTCATCGAACTGGCAACGAACTTCTGGTGTAATTCGTCGGTGGATAAAGAAAGTTTTCATCGATATTCTGATGAAACTCCGAGGTATTTCATGATGTCGTCAACCGACGATTCTTCGTCGTTATTTCGACATTTAATTTATCGTTGTCCTTGTGACGAAAAAAAAGCGACGGAAAGATTTCCGCCATTGCGACGCTCTTTCGACAAAGATTTGTCGAATGACCGACGAACGCCCATCGAAAAATGGTGTCAAATCTAGTAGTGCTACTTTAATGTCCACTCCTCTAGTATTTGTGTAGGCTCATTTTAGCCCCTACATCCTGGCCTTTTTCCCCTCTCAGGATGCTCAACACCCCTTTTCAGCAACTACCTTCGCGCGTCAGCTTTGTATCAAACCTTGTGCTTTTCCCATTCGTGTCATTTTGTAATGTGATGTGTATGGACACTAGCGTGTCACATGGATGTTCGCACACCATACTAGCATCCTATGACATTTTGATGTTCAAATGACCATTTTCGAGCATGTTTGCCACTTGTCATATGCTTTTGTTGGTGGTAATGTCCCAAGACACCTTGTAATGGCTTGGGAAGCTTCTTTTCCATCCATTTTCGAGCATCTCTGCTTCTTGGCTTATCTCTTGAATTATCTTCTCCTCTCTGCAGCATTATCTTGCTATCTTTCTTGTATAGCTCCCTACAACTTGCTACATTAGCCTCAAGTTCTCAAGCTCTTACAATGCTTTTTGCAACTCTCTTGGCTCTTGCAGCTATATTTTCCTCTCTCTTTGGCTTCCTTAAGCCTTGTAGCTAACATCTCCCATATCTTGTGCTTGCGAGCATCTTGGGATTTCTCATATCTCCTATTTACTGCATCTCTATTTTGTGATACATGTTCTCCTCCTTAAGCAGGGATTGCTTTTATCACACCATATTTGCTTACTTTGTTCACTCTCTCTATCTATCTGGCTGTCCATGGAGATTGGAACACCAAAACAAGGGTTTTACTGAGGAAAACTCCTATACAACCCCAACATTTTCTCCAAATTTTATGCATGTAGGTATTGAAGACATTCATTGCTAGAGGCTCCATTATTTGGGTTTTTGTGAGCTTCTTTTATATCTAATCCTCTTTAATTTTATCATTTATACTTTACTTTGTTCTCAGTTCTATTACTTTCTATTACTCTCCCACATTCTGGAAGTTCTCAATAATTCAATTGTTAGTAGTTGCTTTGTTGTTTTCTGTGATAAACTCAATTTGTGGTCTGTACGAGATGCCAACACGCCTCTAGTACTCCAAACACCGCACTGTCGTCCTTACCCCGCGTTGTTGTCCTTTGGCCAAGAACTCGTCAGTTTTTCTAGAAAACTTTGTGGCTTGCTCTTTCTAATTTTAAAACTCTCGCTTTGTTCCTTGAGGTAGTTTAGGACAATTTGCCCATTTGGAATCTCTTGAGAATAAAGAGACTCATGAGTAGCGAACCCCCCTTCTCTACAGTTGTATATGTTGATTCAATGTGGTTCAATTGTTATGTTTTGTATACCTTTGAGGTATGGATGGTTGGATGTGTTAGCATCTTCTATGGGTGTTATTTTCAACTATGGTGATTATATCTTGACAACTATTGATACATTTTTTTTACCTTTGTATTGAGTTTTTTGTGTTTTAGGATATTGATTGGAGGCAATATTGATGCTTCTTTGTGATAGATATTATAACATCTCTTTGGATGGATTCTTATCTTTGAGCATGGGCATGATGGAGGATGAGAGCATTAATTCTTGAGATGGTGATCACCTTGATTCTTGTTGCAGGTATCTTGATGGAGGACATGGAGGAATTTGATTCTTTGATGGTATATGTAGCTATGGGGGTTGTTCCCTTATTCATGTTTAAGTTTACTTGTTTACCCCTTATTCAATGTACACAAAAAGTGGGAGAATGTTTGGAAAAGTTTTGTTATCCACCTTGCATAATGTGAGAATGTATGATATTTTATTTATCATGTGGTGCACCTAGGAGATATAGGGATACATGCATCACATGGGTTAGTATTCTTGGGGCCACTTTATGTGTTGTATGCAATAGTGGATTAAATATTTAATGTGGGGTTGCAAATGGGAAAAATATTTAATATTGGGAAAACTTAGTACCAAAAGTAAATGTGAGGGTTAATGGTTTTGTAAGCTCATGGTATTAGTCACATGGTTTTATGTAATACCACTTGGTAGTTTTGTGTGATCTTGTTTCTATAAAATAAAACACATGGGTGGTTATCTAAGGTTAGATATTTGGATATTTTGGATAAGGGGTTGAGAGAATATCTTGTTAGGATTTGTGAGGGTTGAAGCATGGCATGGGATGTGTGGTTATATGATTACTGACATGGAGTGTTTGTAGAGGGCCTGATATTTCAAAGGTGTTTATGGAAAACATTGAAGATGTATTGTAATATTTATTGATGAATAATACATGAGTGATGGATGATTTTGGAGGCTAGGTTTTTCCCTCTTGAGGGTTTTCTTAAGGTATATATTGTGTCATATTTGATGGTATGTTGTCTATTCTTTTTCATATGGATTTTGACTACTTTCTTGCATAGATTTATCTATTTGGATTATGTGGAAATTATCTTGGGTGGATGCATATTTCCTTTTATATTTTTCACTCCATATTATCCACAAGGAAATGGTCATGTTGAGGCTTTAAACAAAAATATAATTGAATTTTTTTAAGAAAATAGTTAATGAAGATAACTGTGATTGACACTTGTAACTTAATCCTACCTTATGGGCTTATTGTATTAGCATTCACACACCTATAGGAGCCACTCAATATTTTCTTGTCTCTAGAATCAAATCCATTTTTCCTATTGAGGTCAAGAGCTCTTCTTCCTAAGGGTTTCTTTAAAGAATATCATTTATTATGAGTATCATGTATCTAGATTGCATGAGATGGAATTATTGGATGAGAGGTGTCTCAACACACTTAATCATTTACAAGTTTATCAAAATTTTCTTTGTTATATTTATAATAAGAAAATAAAAGCCTAAAAGTTTGAACTAGGTGATCTTGTCTTAGAAGAAAATAAAAAGAATCAACAAGACTAAGATAAGAAAGGAAAGTTTAAACCTAACTAGTTATTTTCATCATAACATATTTTGGATTTAGAGCTTATCAACTTGCCACACCTAAAGGAGAACCTTTATAATAACCTATCAATTTCATCCATCTTAAGAGGTTCTTCTATTGTCCCTTGAAGTATCCTAATCCTTTTTTTGTAAATAATAGTATTTACATATGTGTATTTACTATATATCCCTTTACTCAACAACCATGGCTAAATGATCAATATCTATTGTTTCACCTATTCACCAATCACAACATAGTCAATCCATCCATCCCATAATAAGTGAACCTATACCTAATTGGGAGCACTTTTTCCTTGACTTAGGTTGTGGATTGGATTCTTGTAGTACAAACATTCCTACACTTGAAATTCAAACCAAAAACAAACTATAAATTACCTAAATCATTGAGCTTTCATGAAAATCTGAAGAAAAAAATAATACTGAACTAAGTTTTCCACTTGCATAGATTATTTCCTAACCTATCTATATCTTAATCTATATAATTTTCTTAGACTCATAGGTCTAGTTCAATTAAACAATATATCAAGGACTTAATGCATGTATATATCTTTCCTACAATGGGCCCTATCTATCATGAGATATAATGACTATTGACTTGTTTTGTTAGTTGGCCTTTTTCTTGTTGATTTATCTTTTTCTCTCATTCTTATGATTTCTTAACACCAACTTGATCTTTTAATATCTTTGTGTGTCTAGAGAATCTTGGAATGGGTAATGGTTATTATTTTCGTGCATATGCTATGTTTGTGGTGTATTTTTATAATGAGACCATGGCATATACTTGCCTTTTATGTGTTGAAGTAGCTTTTTGTATACACCAAATTCCCTTTGCATATCTAGTCATATGTACCATATACTAATACTAGTAGACTCTAAGTTTTACTCTCTTATATAGTTTTGACAAGGTTTTCATATGTCTAGAATGAATGACAATAAACCTTTTTGTTTGTCATGTTTGTGGGATGTTCTTGTAATACTACCACAATGAATAACATGTTTGTGATTTGGGTAGCTTCTTGCATAAACAAACACCCTTTGTATACTAGGCTACTCATTCCTTTTTGTACTAGGATTATTATGATCTAAGTCTCACTTTCTCACATATTTAGATAAAGTTTTTGTATTTCTGGTATGAGAAAGGAAAAATCATTTTATTTGCATAGTCAAATTCCATGCAAGGGATACAAATTCATCTTGGTTCCTCATACCTTGGTGCATAATATCTACTTTTTATATCAAAATAATGATTTATCTTTACATTATTCATAGCATAACCAAAGCAAAAAGTATCTTCCCATTTTCTTATCTATCCATCTTACACATTTTCACCCATCTCATTTCACATTTATGAGCTTCATCTGGTATTTATCAATGCTCGAATTATCATCAAGGAATTCACATATTTCCTGCACACACAATATAAGTTATAACATACATTTAAGCATCATATCATCATCTTTGAAACACATAAAAAAAATCAAGTCATATCCATAACATTTGCATCATACTCATAACATCATTATATCAAAATTGCAACACCATTAATATTAGAGTACATCAAGTTATAAATAGTTAGCTTGTGGAGCTATCTTAACTCTTAATTAAGTCATTACCATTATTATATTTTTATTTAATTAATTAGTTTGGCCTAGGGCATATATAGGGTTATCTAATTCGACAGAGGTGATATCCTAGACATAAATAAGGTATATATAGGAGGTAGTGAGTCTTATTTTATCATGTTGTGAATTGTGTTCTCATCAGAGATATTTGGAGGTTTTCTCCCTCAAAGTGGCTTGTTATTCTCAGTTATTATCAAGTATTTGTAGCATATTTATTATCACATTCTTCTATTGTACAAATTATTTCATTACAAGTGGTATTAGAGCACGTGCGTGGCACCGTAGAGGCAAGGCATTTTCTTAATATTAGAGGTTATTTTGGGGAAGAGAATATCTCTAAAATTTTGGTGAATTTTTATCTGATTTGTAAAGGGTTTTTGAAGAACATATTCTAGAAGGTACCATCCATATTTTAGAGTAATTAGAGAAGAATTGAGTGATTTATTGTATAATTAGGGTTTTTTTTCCAATTTATTTGAAAAGTGAACATCTCCCAAATCATCTACATAATTTTTTCTTAATTTTATCAAATTTTTGAAAAAGTAATAGAGGAGCATGAAGTCCAAATTTAAGATTATTTTAAATAAAAATAAGTGATTTATTGTAAAATTCTAAGGGTTTCCAACAAATTCTCTCTCAAGGTTGCAAAACACCAAATTTTTAGGAGATTTTTTTGGGAGAGTACAACCTAGTCACTGGTAAGTTATAGTAATAATTTTAGATTATTTTCAATTTATTTGTGTGATTTATCACAAAATTATTTTCTACCATCATAATAGGGCCTACAACAAGAGAAAAAATAATGCTACCACACCGGGGAAATCTTTAGATCATCAAGGTAAAGGGTGAAATTTCATCAATTAGGAATGACATAAATAAATGAATTCTAAGAAGTTGGACATAATTATTCAGGGGATGAAGTGTAAGGGTGAAGATTCACCTAGTAAGGTGGAAGAGAGTGCTTTTCTTATACCTAAATTCATTGGCTTGACTCATATCTCAAGAATTATACTTCCTTTAATAATCATATGCCAAGGCAATTCATACCCAAGTTGGATATGAGAAAGTTTGATGGCAAGAATCCAACTAATTGGCTCTACCAAATGGAATAGTTCTTTGATCTTCATCATGTTCCTAGTCAAAAAAGGTGGCTATGATATCATTGTACCTAGAACTAGATCAATTTATTTGGTATCATTGGTTATGTGATGATAAGAGAAAGAAGGCTTGTGTGGTCACATGGTCAATTTTCCAAGAGGAACTTGCTATCCATTATGGAGATAACTTTATAGATAGCTACTTCTGCCAACTCACTAAATTAAAGCAAAAATGTATGGGTATGTGTAGGATCATCATGGAAAAACCAGGCCCTTAAGTGGCGATCAAATTCAAAAAAAATTGAGTTAGGAAAATTGAATGTAATTTCTAAACTACTAGGTTTATTTTTAAAAAAAATCCATTTGGTGAAAATTTGAAATTTCAATGCAGTAGTACTTAAATTTCATGGAAAAAATAAGAAGTAGGTGTCTTTCTGACCACCCTAACCACAATAAAATGATAATATTTTTTATAATCTATTTTAGATATAAGTAGAGGACTCATGTCTCGATGTGATGCATATTTTTTGTAATTTTTTTCCAAGTAAATAATTAATTATGAATTTTTTATTACAACTTTTAAAAAATATAAAAACTCGTATGTCTGACCACCTTAACTTGGTCAAAACTTCATGAAATCCATTTTTTAAATCTTGTAGTATGTGAAGCATAGAATGTGATGCATGTTTCAAATTCAAAAATGTGATGCTTGAAAGCTATAGATGTTTTTCAATCACCTATCAATTAGGACTTTAGTTGTAATTCAAATAGAAAATGAATAAAATTATTTATTAAATTCAAAGTAAAGCATAATTTATATTGGTGGAAATTTGAAAATCTCATTTAAAACCCTTTTCATTTCATCAATTTTGGGTAAAAAAAAAAGTCGTTAGCCACATACCCTACACATACCCATCATATCGCCACTTTTTGGCCCATCATGATCCTGCACATACCCGTATGGTCAGGGATTATATTCAAAAATTTCAAACCATTTGTCTAAGAGTGGAGAATGTGATAGAAGAAAATTGAAGGAACTATTTCTAGGTGGTTTAAAGGATCACAAAAATATGAAGTATGGTTGTTCCAACCACAATCATTATCGTAAGCAATAATAATGGAAAGACAAGTTGGGGAGATTTTTTTGGCTAGTAGGCAACAAGGGGTTGTAATGTAAGTGAAAGGGGATATCCTACACATTCATTACCTCAAAATAATAGGTTGACTCCACAAAAAATTGAATAGAATATAGAAAAAAGGGTTATGTTTCAATTATGACAATAAATATAGTCAAGGACATAAATGCAGTGAAAATAATTTGTTCTAGATATCGAAGGTCCAAATGAGGAAAAAGAGGAGGAACCAATATTAGAGGGTGATATGGGTTATAGGATAAATCACATGATCCCCAACCAATCATTTCTTGCCATGCACTCCCTGTTTTAGCACCCCACAAACTCTCAAGGTAATGGGTTTCTTAAAGAATTAGAAAGTAATAGTGTTCATCAACTTAGGTAGTACTCATAATTTCATCAACAAAAAGCTAGCTACTTGTCTAAACTATTTTATATATCCAACTATAGAGTTTCAAGTCTTGATTGCAGATGGTGATATTATTAGTTGTTCTAGAAAGTGGCATCGCATTAAATTATCCATGGGAGATTATCACCTTGATAGCCCAATGTATGTTATCTCCATGGGTGCAATAGATATTATTTTAGGACTACAATGGCTTACTACTTTGGGAATAATTAAGATCAATTTCCAAGAACTATTCATGAGATTTCAATCAGAAGGAAATATAGTAAAGAAAAGAGGGTTGAAGGAAAATTCTCCACAAATAGTAAGATCTCATCATATGGAAAATTTTCTTAAGAAACGAGTTGATGGATTTGTGTCCCAGTTATGTTCATTAGAAGTCTCAATCTAATGCTTCCACCCACCCAAATTTACAAGAAATAATTGATCATCACTCAGTAATTTTTAGAGATATGCCTAAATGACTTCCTCCTAAGAGGGATCATGATCATGTCATACAACTAGTTCTAGGGAGCTAGCCACCTAATATCATGCCTTACAAATACCCACATATATAGAAAAGTGAGATAGAAAATATTGTTGAGGAGATGTTATGAGGCATAAATTATTAGGCATAGACAAAGTTCTTACTCTTTGCCCATGGTGATGGTGTATAAGAAGGATGAAACTTGGGCATATGCCTGGACTATAGAGTTCTCAATAAAAGGTAAGAATCAACCCGTTGCTTTTGAGATTCAACAATTAAAGGGTAAGAATCAACTCAAACATATTTTTGAGAAGGAAATGCTAGATATTCTTCATGCAGTAAAACAATGGAGGCCTTATTTAATCGGTAGACACTTCAAGGTTAAGAAAAATCATGATAGCTTAAAATATTTTTTGGAACAAAGATTATCTTCTGAAAAGCAACAAAAATGGGTCACTAAGATGTTGGGATATGATTTTGAGATTATATGAGGGAAAGAGAATATTGTGGTAGATGCACTATCAAGGAAGGATGAGAAGGATGAAGCTTTATTGTGTGCCATTTCAATATTACAAGAAGATTGGGTAGTAGAAGCCAAAGCATAGTGGCAGAATGATGTTGCTACAAGTAATATCATTCAACAATTGTAGAGTGATCTTAGTAGTTCAAATAAGTTTTTCTATAAGGGAGATACTTTGTGGTATAAAGAGGGATTGTGTCTTTGCAATAATTCCTCTCTCAAGTAAAAGTTTCTCATAGAGCTTCATGAGTTTCTAGTTGGTAGTCATTCAAGATTTTTGAAGACATATCCTTGAGTCAAGAAAGGCTTCTTTTGGGAAGGGCTAAAAAGGGATGTTCCAAAATTTATGGCAGAATGTTTGGTTTGTCGAAGAAATAAAAGGGAGACAATAAAGACACCTGGTGTCTTGCAACCCATAGTTATTCCCATCCAATGTTGAAAAGAGGTCTCCATGGAATTCATCACAAGACTTCCATTATTTAATGGTAAGAATGCCATTATGGTAGTATTGGATCACCTCACTAAATATGCATATTTTATTACATTATCACATCCTTTTACAAGTATAGTGGAAAAATAAATTTTGGATAATTTTCAAAAGTTACATGGTATACCTAGGGTTATTGTTAATGACCGTGATCCTATCTTTACTAGTAATTTTTGGATAAATTTATTCTTATGTTTGGGTACTCAATTAGCTCATATTTATTCCTACCATCCTCAATATGATGGGAAAATTGAGGTTGTTAATAAGTGCTTAGAAGGATATCTTCGTTGTTTCACTTCAAATAAATATTCTCAATGGGTAGATTGGCTACCACTAGTAGAATGGTGGTATACCATTTCCTTCCATAGTTCAGCAAAAATGTCTCCATTTATGGCATTGTATGGATATCATCCTCCTTCCATCACATCATCATTGAAGGTGTCACCAATAGTTCACGTTGTGGAGGACCACATGCTTTAAAGAGAATCTATCCATGACACAAAATTTAATGATGCAATAGTGGACCAATACCTAATGAAAGAAGTTTTGAAGTTGGGGATTGGTTTTTCTTAAGATTGTAACCTTACAAGAAAATATCATCTAAGCAACAACCAAATAATAACAAGTTGCCTCAAAAATATTATGGCCCATATAAATTCATGCAAAATATAGGTAGTTTTACCTACAAGCTTGAATTTCCATCAACAACAAAGATACATCTAGTTTTTCATGTTTCTTGTTTCAAGAAGGTAATTGGGAATAATATCCCTACTCAAAAAATATTACCTAAGCTTGATGAAGAAGGAAGAAGCATATTGGAACTAGATCTTATTCTTTGGAAACACACAAGGAAGCTAAGGACTAGAACACTCACACAATATCTCATCCAATGGAAGAATTTACCAATTAAAGATGCCACATGGGAGGACAATGAGTTCATTCAGAAGCATAGATAAACTTTCTTAGCATTGAGGACAATGCTTCTCTAAAGAGGGGGACATGTTGTGCCCTTAATATTAGAGTACATCAGGTTATGAATAGTCAACTTTTAGCTCTCTTAACTCATAATTAATTTATATTATCATTATTATATTATTATTTAGTTAATTAAGTCAGCCTAGAGCTTATATAGGGTTATCTAAGTCAGCCTAGGTGATATCGTAGTCATAAACAAGGTATGTATTGTTGGTGTAAATAGTGACTTTATCAAACTAGTTAACTATTAACCTAACTAGGAGAGTCCTATTCACAATGCTTAACTTTACTTAGGGTATTCTAGCATTTTATCTCATCGCATGTGGTTGAGACAAGTGTCTTCACTTTGTGAAACACCTCTTGCATGGTCACTTTTCACTCACTAGAACACTTGTCATGTGAGTTAATAACTGTTCCATCATTGCAAGGTTAGTCAGTCATTGTGTTCAACTTGACTACCTTCACCACCTTGCCTATTTAAGCAAGGTTACATTATACATGTTAATCCTCTTTTATCAATTTCTTTGATAATATAAATTAGGTTTTTTTGTGTGCAAGTGATGTTTTGGAAGTTTTTGGTTTTTCTTTATGATCTTGGAAATCATAACATGGTATCAGATCCATGCAAGAAAAACCCTCCCCAAAATCTTACATCAAGCCTAGTCTAGATTTCCATGCAATTTGATTTGCATGTAAAAGTGATCTCTATTTTGGGCGCATGAACACCCTGAAAATTCTTGAGGATGTATGCAGATAGGTGATATTTCAGAAAAAGTTCGACCCACTCCAATTGTGGCATCTTTATCCAAATAGTCGACTATCAAAGTTTCCGCATATAGGTCTTCTTAATCCCGAGTCCCTGTTGAGAATCGAACGTGTTATGAAGGTGAAGAGAAAAAGACGCATAATTACTAGCCCCAGTCTCAAATTCTTTACCGCGGGTTTATTATTTCCTTATCATCTGGCCGTCGCACAATGTCTCTTGTAGAAAGGATATATTACAATAACATAAGTACTCTGCGTTTTAGTTTCTCTTGTTTTTTTCCAAGCCACTCTATGTATATTTAGAATTTGCACACCATTTGGTTGAATAGGAAACTTTATGACGACTGGATTTCCTACCTGCCTTTCGATATAGTATTTGTTTTACCACTATATTCCCCTTGTGTAGCCACCTTCGGTTGAGATATATCACTTCTAAGCTGTTTCTCCTCTCAAATTCAATGGCTGGATCATTTTAATCCATTAACAGTTAACTTCCCCATGTAGCCACCATACTTGTAGGAAAAGGGACAGTCATTTCTCAAAGGAATCTTTGATCTCATCTGATTATAATATGGCACGACACAGTTCTAAAACCCCATCGGCCTATGCATTCTTTGGTTGTTTTGCATTTTTTTTTTCAGAATGGCGTTTGAAGAGGCAATAGTATGTTGGTGGGGTGTCTGCATGAAGTGATTTGGTGCATGCACAAAGCATCATGTGGACAAGGCACGACCAACCTACAATTGGTCAACAATATGCGACGTCATCATCTCTTCCAGGAAGACCTCCCAAGCACCCGTGGCCTTCTATCCTCTACTACTTCTACCACCATTGCAATAAACATACCTCTCCCCTGCACATCCTCCCATACTAAGGGGCGCCATTTCTTCTCCATTTATGACAGCAATGGTAGCTCGCGGGTGGCACTTCTATTGCAGGGAATGCTTGCCTAGGATGATTGTGGAAAAGTGCCTTGTCATCCAAATTCCTTCACATGGACGAGGAGGCATGCCACCAAAACTGTGAGGATGATGCTTATGATCAAAGGTAGAGGTGACCGTGTAATGACTAGGGCGTGCTGGCCATCTCTTGCTCTGGTATCAAGCAAATTCACTGTCAACAATTCATTGCGGGAAAATTCACCACCATGACAAATTCATTTCTAGGAAAATTCACCACCAGCAATTCACCATCAGGGAAAATTAATCGCATTAACATTTTTTAATGAATATTTTCAAAACTTTGAATTTTTTTTGCAAAATAATAATTTTGGCATGTATAATTTGATTAGATGACCAATATTGTTGTATAATTGATTTATTAGAATAAAATAAAATATATTGAAAAATGTTTTCATTTTTATTGTCATAAATCAAATTTTCTAATTGTATATGCGATCAATTTTCCGCGGCGGTGAATGATGATGATAAATTTTCTTTGAGGTGAATTTGTCATGACGATGAATTTTCCTACAGTGAATTGTTGACCGTGAATTTTCCTGAAGCAAAGAGCCCTCTTACTCCATAGCGGACAGATACTTGAAGCCGACGGAGTGGTATTGTTATCTTTGTTGAGCGACCTCAAAAAGAGGAGATTATAATGGCGATTCGACTCTCATTTCTCTTGATCGCCTCCTGGTGAGAGAAAATGAGGGTCAAGAATGAAAACCATAAAGTGAATGTCACTTGGCTTATGGCATCTCCTTCATGCAGCATCAACGACTCATTCAACATGGCTTTACAAGACCCGCATGGTCCTTTAAGTTTCCAACAGTCATCCCATCAACCTGCCCCACCAACCTCCCATGTGGCCTCTCTTCTCATCCACGTAGACTCCATCTTCATGCCACTAGCCATGCTTCTTCTTTGCAAACACGTCAACAACAATTGGCCCTTTATGTTTTTTTTTGGTTGTATGTTGTTTTTTTTTTTTTTGGTTTACATAACCTTTTATATTTTATTGGAGGTTAGCATTAACATAAAATGCTAAATACCATAATAGGCTATTAGTTTAAATGTAAACATTCAATGTTGCCTTTTAGTAGTTAAATCTAACATTAATTACTAAGTAAAACATCAATTTCATCAGGGAGGAGTTTTTTCATTTTTTCACAATGTTTGTAAAGAGGGGAGTTTTTTTCATTTTGTTGTAACTTTCAAACGGATAGTCAAAAAATCGATTGTGAATAGTCATTAGAAATCTCTTTTCGAGTTGGAAAAACTAGTGTCAAGACAATGTGAAGAATGTGTTGTTAAACACAATTTTTTTTTGTCTCCTCTTGTATTTAAGATAAACTTTTAGTTTCTAAGTTCAAAATTAGGCATAAATGATTATTGTATCTTTTGATTATCTACTCATATTGAGTAATGCTTTTGTAAAAGTGAATATCACTTGCCTATTTCATTGAAAATGATATCACACTCAATTATAAAGTGTCATTATTCATTACTTGAAATTGTCATATGCAAGTTAAAACATATAAAGTGGGCCAATTCAGGGGGGATCAAAATAATAAAGGGAGGTTGTCATTGTCATTATGCCTTTAGAACTTTATATTTCTTTCGTGATTCTAAATTGTAACTCAAATAATGTAAGAATGATTGAAAAGATAATACTCATATGATGAGATTCTAGAGACACTTCACCAAGAGCATCCATAAATTATTCGCATCACTTCTTTTGTACCTATTTTACATCAATCTTCAGTACATGGCATATTTGAGCAACATGCAAAGAAGTAATCATCATTCATCGGGGGATACATAGTCTCTCTTCATTATATCATTTATCTTTTGGAGAGGGGTTTTATTTCCCATAGGGTTTTTCTCTTTTTCTCCACTTTATGAGAAATTTGTACATGTGAGTACTTAACATGGCCTAGTAGCTAGGACTCAACATTATGCATACATTACTCCCTAAGTTGCACTTAAGGGGGGTGTTGGTGTAAATAGTGACTTTATCAAACTAGTTAGTTATTAACCTAACTAGGAGAGTCCTATTCACATTCCTTAAGTTTACTTAGGGTATTCTAGATTTTTGTCTCGCTTCATGTGTTTGAGACACGTGTATTCACTTTGTGAGACACCTCTTGCCTGATCACTTTCCACTCACTAGAAAACTTGTCATGTGAGTTAACAAGTGTTTCATCATTGAAGAGTTAGTCAGTCATTATGTTTGACTTGACTACCTTCACCACCTTGTCTATTTAAGAAAGGTTAAATTATACATTTTAATCAACTCTTTTATCAATTTCTTTGATAATGTAAATTAGTTTTATTTGTGTAAGTGATTTTGTGGAAGTTTTTAATTTTTTCTTTAGGGTATGTGCAGGATCATCATGGAAAAAACAGGCTCTTAAGTGGCGAAAAATTCAGAAAAATAAAAGTTAGGCAACTTGACATAAAAAATTGAACAAGTTATCTATATTATTTAAAAAATATGTAAGAATAGAATCTGTAGCAAATTGAATGTAGTTTCTAAACTACTAGATTTTTTTTTTTTTAAATCTATTTGATGAAAATTTGAAATTTCAATGCAGTAGTACTTAAATTCCAGGGAAAAAATAAGAAGTAGGTGTCTGTCTGACCACCCTAACCACAATAAAATGATAATAATTTTTAATAAGATCTTAGATATAGGTAGAGGATTCATGTCGATGTGATGCATATTTTTGTAATTTTTCCAAGTAAATAATTAATTATGTTTTTTTATTACAACTTTTAAAAATATAAAACTTCGTATGTCTAACCACCTTAACTTGGTCAAAACTTCATGAAATTAATTTTTTTTAATCCTATAGTATGAAGCATAAAATGTGACACATGTTTTAGATTCAAAAAATGTGATACCGTTTGAAAGCTATAGATGTTTTTCAATCAACCTATCAATAAGAACTTTAGTCATAATTCAAATAGAAAATAAATAATAATTATTTATTAAATTCAAAGTAAAGCATAATTTATATTGGTGGAAAGCTGAGAATCTCCTTTAAAAACCCTTTTCGTTTCATCAATTTTGGGTAAAAAAAAAGTCGTCAGCCACATGTACCTTACACATACCCATCATATCGCCACTTTTTGGCCCATCATGATCCTACACATACCCTTTAAGATCTTGGAAATCATAACATATATAAGAGGTAGTGAGTCTTATTTTATCATCATATTGCAAATTGTGTTCTCATGGGAGATATTTGAAGATTTTCCCCCTTGAAGTGGCTTTTTATTCTTATTTATTATCAAGTATTTGTAGTATATGTTTTATCATATTTAGATTCTATTGTGTATGTTATTTCATTACAAAAATTATACTAAATACATCATAAATACCCATCACATTATAATATAACATATGTCATCATCATAAAATCTTACAATAACAATCACATAAACATCTATAACATATCTATCATCATCGTTATAATAGACCTATCTTATCCATCTTGTCATGAGTTAGACCAAAAAAATATTTTTCTTTGTCTAATCTCTCTAGGGGGCATCCTATCCTTAGCCCTTGATACATTGGGACATACTATAGTGTGATACTATAATTTTTTTTTATATCAATCTAATTTCTTTGAAAGAACACCATAAAACACACTGTCTCAAAGAGGAGATAAATCATGTAGACACCTAAAATGACTAGTACGGTTTCATCTATCATTTTGTCATTTTCCTCATCAATTCTTCTATTTATATTAATTAAATAATTTTCAATTATTTAATTATGCTAATACTCTTCATCCATAATAATAATTTATAATTATTTAATTATCTTAATATTTTTATCATATTCATATTAATTAAGTAATTTTTAATTATTTAATTAATTCATAATCTATCATACTCCCTTCAATATTAATTAAAATTAAATTCAAATTATCTTTGGTTCACTAATAATTAAATTATTTTTAAAAAATATTTAATTAGCTAACACTCCTTCTACAAATTAAATAAATTATATTTCCCTCCAAAATTAACAAAATTAACACTTTACTTATTTCCCCAACTACACTCTCATGAATTAAATAAATTTATTTATTTAATTTAATCTTATCTACTCACTAAATTTTAGCTCCCACTCTATCTCATTTTTTCTTGTTCATTAATTTTTTGAATGAATCTCCACCATTGATCAAATATCAAGTGAAGCATATAGATAAAAGTCTTCATTCATTCATATCCCTTAGATCACTAAAGTACATTACGAAGAACCAACATTATCATTATGAAGTTATCAAGCATTATCAAGCAAGAGTATCATCTATCTACTATCTTTGAGAAAATATCTTTATCAATATTATCATACTATCATTGTGTTATCATGGTTATGTTTTTTATTGAAGAAGCAGGGAAAGGGCCCTAACCCTTACAGGAAGAAAACAACAGTCCAGAGACTAGCAGCAAGACAAAACAACATAACAGAGGAAGTAGGATAGAAGAGAACCACTTCCCCAAACCCAATCAGCCAAAAAACATTAGCCTATACCAACTGCATCAAACATTTTAAACCTATCAATGATCCCAGAAAGATATAACCTGTCCATCTTAATATCCATCCACAAAAAAGGTTATATAAGCATAACCTTAATAAAGTATCCAACAAATAACTAGAGTTCTTAACAGAGATAAAACTAGAAATATAACAATCCAAGAAACTACGGGTATGTGCAGGATCATGGTATGCCAAAAAGTGGCAATATTTGTAGGGTATGTGGCTGACGACTTTTTTTTCACCCAAAATTAATGAAACGAAAAGGGTTTTTAGAGGAGATTCTCAGCTTTCCAAAAATATAAATTATTATTTAATTTGAATTTAATAAATAATTATTATTCATTTTCTATTAGAATTACTTAAAAGTCCCGATCGATAGGCTGATTGAAAAACATCTATAACTTTCAAACGGTATCATATTTTTTAATCCAAAACATCGTACATTCTATGCTTTACATACTATAGGATTAAAAAAAAGAAATATTAAATTTCATGAATTTTGACCAAGTTAAGGTGGTCGCAGACGAAGTTTTTATATTTTCTAAAAGTTGTAATAAAAATTCATAATTAATTATTTACTTGGAAAAAATTACAAAAAATATGCATCACATCCAGACATGAGTCCTCTACTTATATATAAAATCTTACAAAAAAATATTATCATTTTATTATGATTAGGTGGTCGACACCTACTTCTTATTTTTCCTAAATTTAAGTACGCATTGAAATTTTCACCAAATAGATTTTATTTATTTTTAAATAAACCTAGTATTTTAGAAACTATATTCAATTTTCTACAAATTCTATTCTTACATATTTTTGAAATAATATAGATAACTTATTCAAATATTTACGTCAAGTTGCCTAACACTGATTTTTCTGAATTTTTTGCCACTTAAGGGCCTGTTTGGCATACCATGATCCTGCACATGCCCCTACGGCCTATACCATCAAAACACCTTAGAGAAGAGCCAAAAAAAAATCATGATAGCAAGTAACAAAAAGTGGAAGAAACAAGAGCTGAGGATTAAGCATCCTCAATAAGGCTCCATGCCTTCACCAGGTCCTCAACAAAATCTTAAAAGTTATCTTTGGCCTCCATCTTTCCAGAAAAATTGGCCTCGTCATTATTTGCCTTTTTCCTTTGCTATTTCTTGATTTTTCCTTGTCCTGAGATAGTAGCCATTACATCTTTTTTCATTACCCCATACATAACCCTGCACATATTCTTCATAGCACTCTCAAGTGCCTAGAACTTGCTAGAATTGTCATCCTTTTGCATCATTTTTTCAACAACTCCATCATTTCCTCCAACCTTTGCACTCTAGCAGTATCTGAACTTGACATGTTATCTTTCAAGACATCATTACTAGGGTTAGTAATATCCATATATCCTCTGGGTCATTAGTAGAAATTCCTTTTCCCTCGGCCATATAAGTGTCCTCTTCAACATCCTGCGCATCCTTCTGTTGCATATCCCCTTCCTCCTCCTCTTAGATAGAATCTTCCACATCCTCCAACCCTGACACCTCCTCCTCAGGAGACCCACCATCACCTAGACTATTTGGCACATAATCCTTAGAGGAGGAAGCCTTTTCCTCCCTGGCCACCTTCTTCCCCTTATTATCTAGAGACCCTTCCACATTCTTTTCTTTCGAATTTTTTCATTTTTTACTGTTATCAGGCCTCTTCGATGTAGCCAAAGCAAGGCAATTTGATCTTTGATCCACCGGGGTGTGTAATGCCTCTCGTGTTGCTATCACTATTCTGATACTCTTTTTATGTTGTGTTGTGTACCTTGAGACTATGTCGGTGGTTGTTCACCTTTTTGGTTTGGTTGGTTGACAGTTTAGTGGACTTGGATGATTATGGTACTCTTTTCTTATGTTGATGATATGATGATACATGGTGCTTGATGTTGTGTTTGGATTAAACTGGTTATGTTTATCATATGGACGTAGTACTATGTTGTTATGAAATTGATTAATGCTTGCTTTATGATATTTACAATGATGTGTTTACTGCTTGGAGTCTTGGTGAGAGGATGGTGTAGCATCGCTCGTTCGCGAGCGCCCTACTACACTGCAACTTCCTCTCATGGTGTGCTTGTGATTGGATATATAGTTGATTGACGTCTAGTTTGATACAAGATTTGACTCTACCTGCACTATCAGGTTTGAGCATGCCTTACAAAGCCGAATGGGTAGGACGTGGAAAAACGGAGTTCACAAGAAAGTCTCCCACCCTAGGTTGTCATCCCGTCATTGTGTTTGATGATGTGGTCCATTTGCAACCCCGTTTCCATCTTCTATGGTTTTGTTTTGAGTCATTTATTTTAATTGTTTAATTATTGTTGTTTTAATTATTTTTTATAGTTGTTCATCATGTTAAGTTTATTAATGTCATTCAATTAATCGTTTTAGTTAAACAACATTCATAAGTGTAGTGTTGATTTAATTAAATTATTAAATTAGATTATTAAATGAATATTGTTAATTAATTATTAAATTAATTCGTTAAGTTATAATGATTCGATAATTATATTATTATTTTTATTTACGATGATTATATTAATGAAATACAATGGAATATTATTGTATTTATTTATAATGTTTGTTTTAAATTCAATTGTGATGGATAATGTGGTTTAAATAAAATATTAAATGGAGATATTAAATTGGAGTTAAGTGATAATGTTAAATTATTAAAAAGTTATTAAAAATAAATTTAAATCGGAAATATTTTGCATGCAAGTGCATGCGTATTTTCAGACTGAAAATGAGAGGGAAACTTGCTGATTTTTGTGTTTTTGTGATTCAGCATTTGAATTTTTTAATTTCGAAAACAAAGATAATTTCTTGAATTGAAATTGAAATAGAGGGGAAAAGGAAGGTAACTGGGGGATTATTGAACAAGAAGCTTTCTCTGCAAATTATTATTTTTCTCTCTCAGTCATTTAAAAAAAAGAGAGAGATTTTGAAAATTGGGTTCTTCTAGATAATAGATCAGAGGACTACGAAAGAGCTCGTGCTTGCAAATTTCTTCTTTTTCAAAGCGTAGGATTTCAGGTAGGCATCCTTTTGTTCTCATTTCAGCAACTATTTGCAAAGGATCATTTCTTCTTGTTTGTTGAAAATAATTGTGATATTCGGCTATGATTTTGATTCTTGTTCTTCTTTCTCTAATTGTAAAATACTTTGATGTTAAAGGGAATCGATTTGTTTGAAAAAATAAAAAAATTCTTACTACTTTTCCTTTGTATTTGTTAAGCAATTCACCATTTCATGCTATTAAATACATACCTAAAACTACCTTATTTGGTGAATGATTCGATTCTTGTCTTGTTGTTAGTATTTGTGATACTTAAATGAATGTTTCCTAAAAGTGTATTCCTTATATCCTGCTTTAGAGGTCATATCCAAAGTAACCATGTTTGGGGGTTGCCTCTTAATTTGAAATCAATGACTTTGCAAAACAATGCTGCATGATAATGCATTTTCTCTTTCCTCCATCTGTGTGGCTTGGGAGGGAGTATTATGGATTTTGTGGTTTTATCTGACTACTACTATCTTTTTGTATTGCTTATACCTGGGGATGATGTATGAATCTTATTGGTGCAAATAGCTAGACATGTTAGACATTTTGATGTATTTGATTTTACTTATGTTTGTGTTATTGCTACTTTTGTGGATTTCCTGGCATCAACTATGCACTTGTCTTTTATTATTTTGTTTCCTCAAGTGTTTGTGTAGATTGATCCTTGTAGAAGGAATTGATTTTAGCCTACATGTATTTGATAGGCTTTGTTATTGTCTTTGACCATACGGTGTTTTAGTTTTTCCAAGTTGTCTCTTAGCCCCAATGCATGTTAGGACCTTTTGAATTATATTTAGCTTGCCATTTTTGCTTAGCAGGTTGTCATTTGCTATAAGGCGTATTAACGCCATATATAGGAATTTCATTATGTTTTAGACTAATATGTATCTGCTTTTGGGCTATGACTGGTGATCAGGTAGAGCTCTACCCTTTTTAGTTGCTACGCCTATGTTATTCAGCGCCTTGATTGGAACTATAGTCCTGTGAGTATATATATATATATATAGACATATATATGTGTGTTTGTGTGTGCATGTGAGGTTTTATATTTATGTTGTAATTTAGTAGAGGTTGTTTAAAACAAGTTAGGTATGTTTAACTCTGTCCTTTGTAGCAATAATATGAATTAAATATATTTGTATATGCATATATATATATATATAATTAAATATACAGATATATATGTATATGTATATATGTAATTATATATATATATATATATATTTGTATATTTATATATTTTATGTTTACATATATATATGTTAATTTGTTAATTACAATTGGATATTCTTTTTTAGAAAAGAGATATTTAAAATTAATGAAAATATGTAATTGAGTAAAATGATTAAAGTGGGATGTTTCATTGCAAATTGTTTTATTAATATTTAATGGTAGAGTTTAACCTAATTGATTGATTTACGAATATCTTGTAAAAATAATTTATTAATATTTATATTGATTTTTATATGAAATTTGATTTAATTGTGAATTGTACATTGAAACTAGATCATGGTTTATGGAGTAAAGAATTATTTTGTAACCCTTCGTGTTTTATTTAGTCAGAGTGATTGTTAAAATGGAAGTGGATTATTTGAAAATAATTCATGATTGCTTTGCACTACTTTATGTCCTTGTGGTGATTGAATGTGTTCTTTTAAATTGCTTATTTGGAATGTGTTAGAGAATTAAAAGTTTGATTTTTATGTTCTCATGATTGTTTGCATTGTTTCCTTGTATTATTTCATTTTGATGAGATTTTGTGTTTAGTCATGTGGGAACCCGTAGCATTGAGTTACTCTCTACTAGGAGATTAAGGGTAGTTCATTTAATAGGCTTCTAGAGGCAATGGGGAAAATTTGTTTATGTTGGATTTCCATGATTAGACCTTTGGAAATCGTTTGATTGTTTTATTGGTTTTGAGCTCTTGTGGGTGTTACCTGGTACCATAGTTTTTCCTTTTGTTATGGGTTTTGGGCAAGAAGATTTATGCCTTGCATATGTTCTTGGTCTTCATGATTTTTGTGCTTTTGTGATTTTGTACACCCCTTGATGTCATGAGGTTTGTTTTGACACTATTAGGGAGAGTGGCTCTTCATGGGGGTCGACGCAAAAAGGGGCAGCCTGGATAACCCATGGAAGAGTATGTTAAATAAGTTATAACCTAATAAAATTAACTAGTGGGTTTGGGTAGGATCACACTAAAGAAGATAAATAAGATGCCTCGCCCATTCCATTAGTGCTTTCATAGACTAAGGGTGGCCTGAGAAAGCCATGGTTGACAAGATCACTATATTTTCCTCATGAAAGGTTAGTGGTCCTACATGTTTCACCCTATAGGGCCAATGCCTAGTGAGAGGCAGCCAGGATAACAATAGATGGGGGCCGACGCCTATTGAGAGACAACAAGGATAACCCATGATATGGCCATGCGATGAATCTCTTCCTATCGTATCCCTTGTTATTTTATTTCCTTGTGAGCCTCTGGAAGTAGTCATTTTGATGTTGTTAATCATGTTTCTTATTACTCTTGTTGTTGATTCTTGTAGCCTTTCCGCTTGACTTTTCTAGGTTGTGGGTCTTTCTTGTCATCTCCTAGCACGGGGGGTGGGCCTTCAGGTCCATGTGGTCAGGTGGAACGTGTTATGTACCCCATTGTGTTCCCAGAAAATGTTCATGAAGTGCGGAGTTGGTACTGATACAGAGGATCTAGAGCTTCACCACATTTCATTTGTATCGTGTTCATTTTTGTATTATTCATGTAATTGATGTATCATTCCCACTATGTGTCAGGAAATGATGTACTTTTGTAATCCTGAAACGATGTAATTTCATATTATAACTGTGATGTATATGTATATTCTGATTTGATCAATCTAATGTTTATATATACACTCTTGATTATATTATGTGCTCATATATGGATGTTCATTATTGATGTACTATAATGGATGTATGCACATTGTTTTCTTATTCTACATTATGGTTTTGCAATGTAATCTTGGGATTCATCAATTATCATTAAGGAATAGGTTTATGCTTAGTAATGCAGTCACGTGTACCCTAGAGGACGTAGTTGATATTGTATATGTATAAATGAATTGCAATTATTGTATGTTAATGTACATCTTATGTTAGTTTACTTTAAAAAATAATGTGTGTTGTAATTTGTTAGTTTTACTTGTCCTTTGGGGTTTGCGCGGTGGGGCATTACAACTTGGTATCAGAGCCAGGTTATCAAACATTGGTTACTAGAGGATAGTTGAGCCCATTAGGTTAACCTTTGCACTTAACTCTTGAACTTACATGTCATCTCTAATGTTGCACAGGAACATGCTTAGGGGCAGGGGTTGTGGTCGTGGAAGAGGTTGAGGTGGTGGCCGTAGAGCCACTCACCAGAGCTCGTCATCTCTGAGATCCCATGGTTCTAAATGTGAGGGGCATCAAAGTTCCCAAAACAATCTGGAAGGCAGAGGTCAAAATCCAGAGTAGCCGGGGTTAGATGGAATGCAGTTATGGTAGCTGTTAGAGGAGGTACTTGGCCACTTAGGCCCTAGGTAGGAAGGGGAGCAATAGTTGGAGAGAGAAAGAGAGAGATCACCGAGGAGGAGGGACATAATAGCAGAGCAAGATTCCATAGTGGCGGGTCACATGAGAGACCTATTGAGAGAACGTCCTCCCACATTTGATGGTATTGATGGAGGACTGGAGGAAGAAACATGGCTAATTGATTTGGATCGATGTTTTGCTATGCATCCTTATGGCAGCAATACTAAGGCTAGGTGCACCATCATGCACCTCAGAGATTTTGCATCCACATGGTGGTGACTAGAAGAGCAGAAATTGCACCTGGACATTAGTGTAGTGACTTGGGAGCTATTCATGGAGAGATTTAGGGCCCGTTGCCTTTTAGATCACTGGAGAAATCATTGGGCAGATGAATTCCATGAGTTGAGACAAATGGAAATGTCTGTAGAGGAGTATGAACACCGGTTTTATGAGCTCAAGTAGTATGCAGGAATTGGTAACAATGAGGCTATGTTAGTACAACACTTTGTCAGGGGCTTGAATGCCCAAATCAGTGGAGGATTCTGGGTCTTTGAGCCAAAGAGGATGGAGGTAGCTGTTGAGAAGGCTTGAATTATGGAGGAAAACTTGGCCATGGCTTTGGGAGGCCACACAAATGTTTAGATTGGCAATGCACCTACATTTGGATTTGGTTCTCGAGGTGGGAAGCCTCAAGCTATGGGCTCTTCCAAGAGTCATCATGTGCCCTCTAAGGGTGTTCAACAATAGTAACAGTAGTCACAGCCTAAGCACAAAAATTCTCAGTCTCAACAGAGTGGCAGATCTTAGTCCAGAAAGAATCAGAATTGGCAATGAGCTTGACAGGACCGTTTTGATCAGCTTGCACATAGTACATAGTCGACACCTAGTCGGGGCAATTTTTAGCAATCTAATACATTTTCTGGTGGCAGAGGTTTTGGCTGAGGCACAAGTTGTTTCTCCTATGGTCAACATGTTTATATTGCTAGACTATGTCCATAGAGGAACACTACAAGTTTTAGTCAGAGGCCAACCACATCTGAGCCAACGATGGGTGATGCAGGCATATCACACTGAGTTTTTGCGGTGGTTGACAACCGTCAAGTTGATCATCAAGGCACCATGGTTGAGACATCAAGTGTGTTACAAGGCACTAGTATTTCTTTTCTCTTTGATTTAAGTGCATCAGATTCATTTATTTCTCCTTTTGTAGTAGAGCACTATAGACTGGTGGCAGTAAGACAAGGCATTAAGTGGTAGGTCAAATTGGTTTCCAGGGAAAAGGTTACAGTAGAATCGCTTGTTCAAGGTTGCAGTTTGAAAATTGGGTCACTTGTGACTGTGGTGGACCTCTGAATCCTACCTCTTCGTTCCTATGATTTTGTTTTAGGTATGGATTGGCTGAGTGTTGACCGAGCAATGATAGATTGTCACCATAAAGTTGTGCAATGTATAGATGATTGGGGTAATGAAGTTGAGATTGTTGGCATACAGAGACCCATCTCATTATAGATGATTTCTGCTATGCAATTGAAGAGGTGTTTCCATCAGGTTTGTTAGCTATTTGTTGTGTCAGTCAATGATTTGGATTTGGGAGAGTCAAGAGGTGTCATTGGATGACTATCCTCTCCTTAAGGATTTTGCAGATGTTTTTCCTAGTGAAATTTTGGGGATGCCACCAAAGCGTGACATCGACTTCAGAATTGATCTTGTACCTAGAGCTGAGCCTATATCACAGGCTCCATATCAGATGACAACATAGGAACTTCAAGAGCTCCATTTGCAATTCAAGGAGTTATTAGAAAAAAGGGTTCATTCGTCCAAGTGTTTCCCCTTGGGGAGCGCTGGAGTGATATTCGTGAAGAAGGATGGTTCCCTCCATTTGTGCATTGATTATAGACAACTAAATAAAGTGACAATGAAGAATTGGTACCCTTTGCTGAGAATTGATGATTTGTTTGATCAGATAAAGGGGGCTAAGGAATTCTCAAAAATTGATCTCAAGTCAAGATACCATCAATTGCAGATAGCCGAAGCTAATATACACAAAACTGCATTTCACACTTGTTACGAACATTATGAGTTCACTGTTATGTCGTTTGGGTTGACGAATGCACCATCAATTTTTATGAGTTTGATGAATGGAGTTTTCTAAACCTACTTGGATAGGTTTTTTCTCATGTTCCTCAATGATATCTTGTTCTACTCAAAGACTATGGAGGAGCATGAGGAACATTTCAAATAGGTGTTCAAGTGCTTGAGAGACATTCAGTTGTATGCTAATCTGGAAAAGTGTGAGTTATGTAAGATGGAATTGAAATACTTGGGTCACATTATCTCTAGTGAAGGTATTGTTGTGGATCCTTCAAAGATTCAAGCCATCGTTGATTGGCCTACACCCACGAATGTTCCTAAGATTCACAGTTTTATGGGTTTGGTGGGCTACTATCATCAGTTCGTTCAGGGCTTCTCGAGGATTGCACATCACATCACTTCTCTTTAGAGGAAAGGGAAAAAAATTGTTTGGTCAGAGTAGTGCCAGTCGGCTTTCCAAATCCTTTGGGAGAAGTTGACTAGTGCACCTATCCTAGCATTTCCTAATCCTATTGGGGATTTTGTGGCGTGTACGGATGCTTCCTTGGAAGGATTAGGAGCCATTTTGATGCAAGAAGGTCGTGTGATTACATATGTGTCCTGCAAGCTCAAGGATCATGAGTTGAATTACCCCACGCATGATTTGGAGTTAGCCTCTATTATGCATGCCCTTGTGAGATGGAAGAACTTTTTATTGGGGCATCAGTTCGAGCTACATAGCGATCATCACAACTTGCAATATATATTCACATAGCCGAACCTAAATTCTAGGCAGAGGAGATGGATGGAATTTCTTTGTGAATATGATTTCGAGGTTATGTAAATCTAGGGGAAGGAAGACGTAGTGGTGGATGCTTTGATTTAGTAGAGACATGAGATATTTGCAGTGACTCTTGGTGTGGATTTGAGGGGCCAGATCCTCACAACACTTCCCACAGATAGCTGGTATCAGGAAGTGAAGTTAGAAATTGAGTCAGATAGAGCTTTGGAGGGAAAGTTTGTTGGTTATTCACTAGAATTAGATGGAATTTTGTAGTATTTGGATCACATGTATGTACCTCCTACTGAGGGTCTTCGTACCTTAATCATGACTGAGGCTCATCGGGCTCCCTATTCAACACATCCGGGAGTCAAGAAGATGTGTGCATACCTTCATCCACTATATTTTTGGGTTGGAATGAAAAGAGACATCACAAATTTTGTGGCAAGATGTTTGGAGTGTCAAAGAGTTAAGGCAGAACACCAGCATCCCGCAGGCCTATTATAGCCTCATCTCGTTCCTGAATGGAAATGGGATATCATATCGGTCGACTTTATTGTTGGTTTGCCTATGTCTTCTGGTTGACATGATGCTATCATGGTCACCATTGACAGGTTGACCAAGGTGGAACACTTCTCCCCCGTTCGATCATCTTATAGTGCTTCTTCGGTAGCTAGATTTCTCATGGAAGACATTGTTCAACTGCACAGAATTCCTCAAAGGATTATTTTCGATAGAGATTGAGTGTTCACTTCTACATTGTGGACATCCTTGCAGCATGCCCTAGGGACCCAGCTGAACTTCAGTTCTGCATACCATTTGGAAACAAATGGACAAACCGAGAGGGTCAACTAGCTTCTTGAGGACATGCTCTGAATGTATGTGATGGATCAATAGTCACGTTGGGAGGACTATTTGTATTTGGTGGGGTTTTCATACAATAATGGATATCATAGGTCGATTGGTATGGATCCCTTTCAAGCATTATATGGTCATCCTTGTTGGACCCCGTTGAGTTGTGACCATTTTGAGGATAGAGTTCCCCTTGGACCCAAAATGCTTTAGGATATGGAGCAATAGGTTGCTTTCATTAGAGAACACCTGGTAGCAGTGCAGGACAAACAAAAGAAATATGCAAATGTGCATAGGGTTGACCGTTAGTTTTCAGTTGGAGATTGGGTTTTTATGCAAGTGCGTCCACAAAAGAGTCTAATCCATTATGGGAAAGGCTCTAATCTCGTGCCTCATTTTGTGGGACTGTTTGAGGTGTTGGAGAGAATTGGCCTTGTTGCTTATTGCCTAACATTGTTGCCCATTCTATCATGAATACATGATGTGTTTCACGTTTATGTACTTAGGCCTTATTATCCTTATGTATCTCATGTACCTGATTGGAATGCATTATAGGTAGAGGACAAGCAGTTGGCACTCAAGCCCATGGTCATTCTTTAGCACAGGAGGCTTGCTCTTAGGGGCAAAGAAATTAAGCAGGTGCAGGTCCAATGGGACCCTAATGATTAGATGTCAGTGACATGGGAGGATGCATCCCACATTAGAGAGTCTTTTCCTTATTTGTTCATTGGCTTTTAGGAGTAAGCCTAGTTCTAGGGGATAGGATGTAATGCCTCTCATGTTGATGTCACTATTTTGATACTCTTTTTATGTTGTGTTGTGTACCTTGATACTATGTTGGTGGTTGTTCACCAGTTTGGTTTGGTTGGTTGACAGTTTAGTAGACTTGGATGATTATGATACTCTTTTATGATGTTGATGATATGATGATACATGTTGTTTGATGTTGTGTTTGGATTAAACTGGTTATGTTTATCATATGGACGTAGTACTATGTTGTTATGCAATCGATTAATGCTTGCTTTATGATATTTACAATGATGTGTTTACTTCTTGGAGTCTTGGTGAGAGGATGGTGTAGCATCGTTCATTCGTGAGCGCTCTGCTACACTGCGACTTCCTCTCATGGTGTGCTTGTGATTGGATAGATATGTTGCTTGATGTCTGGTTTGATGTAGGATGCAAGTACCAGGCATCAACTCCACCTGCACTGTCAGGTTTGAGCATGCCTTACAAAGCCCAATGGATAGGATGTGGAAAAATGAAGTTGACAAGAAAGTCCCCCACCCTAGCCCATCACCCCATCATTGTTTCTGATGATGTGGTCCA
>VDFB02179709.1:0-36084 GCA_007258455.2 Sequoia sempervirens
CAAAGAGAAGCTCAATAAGGTAATGCACTTTCAATATAAGAAATGCACGCTTTGGAAGCATCAAACCAATATGCGTACCATATGTACAGATCACGTGAGTCTCCTCGAATGGTACATTTCCATGAATATATACATTTTAAAAATTTGCTTCTTCGTCACAATTTCGACGATAACAACCAACGAATCAATAGAAAGCCTTGACGAAGTTGCTATAGCTGCGACGACGATTTCATCATAACTCCCTACCCATTTTGTCGCCCTTTCGACGATATTTCGGCGTTGCCACCACACTACTCTCTGTCAATTTCATCAAACTTTTGACAAACTTTTAGTGTTCTTCCAACGCTACTACTTGCCTATTTCATCGCACATTCGACGAACTTTTGGTGTTCTTTCGACGCTACTACTTTAGTATTTCATCGCTATTTTGATGAACTTTCCATGTTTCCATGCTAATGCTTGCCCATTTCGTCGAACCGACGACGAACTTCTGGTGTAATTCGTCGATGGATAAACAAAGTTTTCATCGATATTCCGACAAAATCTTGAGGTATTTCACGATGTTGTCAACTGACGATTCTTCACCATTATTTTGACGTTTAATTTGTCATCGGCCTTGCGATGAAAAAATAGCGACAGAAAATTTTTTGCCATTGTGTTGCTCTTCTGACAGAGATTTGTCGAATGACCGATGAACGAGCATCGAAAAATGGTGTCAAATCCTATAGTGCTTGTTGTTCCTCTGAAATCCCTCTCAGGGCATCTTTCTGCACATTTATCCCCGCAAAATTCATCTGTGGAACCCACATTGCAGGTCTCTCCATCCTTCATTGTTCTCTTGGCGACAACCCTCGAGCAATGTCTCGCGTTCTCTAGCCCACATCAGACATTGTCTATGTGGACCTCGTATGGGTGTTTCGTTGAGTATAATGACCTCAACCTTCAATAGGCCTTGACCTGTGCCTTCCACATTTCGGCATCCTATTGCATAACAGCTCCTACACCCTGTTGTTTAATATCACAATCATGATTTCAAGGTTGGCACTAAAACACCATCGCCATAATCATTTACTAAGTTCAAAGTCATCCATTCATTCCAAGAAGAAAGATATGAGAATGACAACACTTTCATTGTTAAGAGCATGGAGCGACACTTTTTTCAAAATAAAGTGCTCATAGATGTTGAGTCCCTCAGTAATACTCTGAGAATCTACCAAACTAAGGAGCTATGGGAACTAACAACGGTTGTCATCGTTGTGGTCAAGTTAGGGATATGTTTTAACAATGAAAGAGCCCATAGTGAAAATGGATAAAAAGACAACATTCGATGAAATTCGTGTCGAGGGGATAGCTAATCTATTAGGCATGTCCACCCCACCAAAAAAAATCCATCCAAATGCCAAAAATTATTAAAGTCAAGGCTTGAGATTAAATAATAGTGTTGGCGTGCCCTTTTAGCTAGCAATTCTTTTAAATTATTTGTCATTGGCTAGAGACATCACCATTTGAAGTAGTAGATTGGTTCTCATGAAAGAGGAGGTCTTGTTTTGAGGTATACACAAATGATCGACACCATGAGAAAACTATTAAGCACTCACAGATTGGAGAGATATATGTCATGGAGAACATAACGTGGGTTTCCCTTAGCCGGCCACCATTGACCACGACGGACATCACATCCGTCTCCCCACATTCCCTCACCTACGACCATCCCAGATGCGGGTTCTGCTTCAGTGGTAGCAGTTGGTCTCCACCGCTACTACCACGGCTACTACACCTCATCCTCCTATGCTCAAATGCTCTCATGTTCAAGCAACAATCTTGTATGTGGATTCTGCTTGGGGGAAAGATGGTAACCCATCATCATTTTCTACAGTGGTTGTTGCCTAGCTGCTTCCCAGACCTTTTCACCCATGGAATCCCTAGTGGAAATTTCATATGTGGGCCATCCATTCACGGAGGATGTCTTCTTGGATTTGCACACATACTTGCATGTATTACTCAGCCTGCCTCGTCTTGTTTTCCATAATCCCACATACGCCAATATGGGAGGGGTGATTGTAGCAAAAGATATTCACGAAATCTCATTATCGCGAGGTGAGACTTGGCATTTGTAGACTGTTGTTCAAAGACCTTTATGCTATTAGAGCCACTGCTTGGTGCTTCGACTAAAACGTTGGGAGCTTGGTATTTGAATTCTAATTGCTATCACTAAACAATCGCCTTGAGCACGAGCAAAGATGGTTATAATAAATGGCTCCTCTTGGAGCAACCACAATTCAAATATGTGAGCCACTAAGCTGTGTTGCTGAGTGATGCGCATAAAACAAAATCAAACAAGGCCCGAGTCACGAAGTCATGAGAATATCATAAGGTGGTCAAAAAAATCATTAATTGCAGAGGAGCTCTTAACTTGCAAAAAAATGGATGAGGAAGTGGGCATTGAAATGAATACGAGCGGCTTAAGAGAGATATCTCATGATATCATGGGTGAACGAAGTCCTTACGAATCTTAGTTTGAATATCAAATATAGAAGTTCATAGTAAGCAAAAGGCATACCATTTGGAGATGGGGATGTGAGTTTCTTTCAGCCCGTTGGTGTTTTCCATGGCTTCTTCTTCCCAGCTGGTGGGTATTGTCTTTCTACAAAGTTCATCAATGCGGGTTTTGCACTCTTGGGGGTCTATAATCATTATTGTTTCGCTATAGCTTAGCCACTACACCGACCTGCAGCCCTCCACCTGCAATTCTCTTTACGACAGCTACTCGTGCGGGTTCCATGCGTGTGGAGGCCATTTCTCCCAGCACCTTTAGTAACAACGCCTTGTCTCATTATAATCACACATCCACTATACTAACTGGCTTGTGAGAAGTCCAGCGTTCTTGGGCACACAAACATAATATAACAAACTGATTAAATAAACAGTAAGAGCAAGTTGAGGGAAGTAATAAACTTCTGATGGCATATTTAAAAGCAGGCTTGATCAAAAGCATTGGCAAGATAGTCTCTAGATGCCATAATTCGGAGAAACTAAATCATGGAGGAAACGAAAATCGGGGATCATGTCTATACCATGAGCAAAGATGATTATTAGGACCATTCAAAGTAAGCCGAGAATAATAGGGAAGAAACTTGATTAACAAAGGTTGGCGAGATGCTGCACAGGACTTCTCACATGGGAGGTCGTCGGTGTTTTGTCGTGTACAAATGACGTCTCTAACATAGTGGCCCACACCAATATCTCTGACGGCTTTCTCCCCTATGCGGCCTGTAAGGGTCAGTGTCGTCCCACCTGATTAGCACAATGGATGATAGGTAGGAAGAAGATGAAGGTCTACTTGGGCCAAAATTCAACCAAAATCTGAGGCAGCTTGGCAATTACTCCATTGGAATCGAAGTTAACCCAAGTTAATTTGCATAGGGTGGTAAGATGATGATTTCATTGTTGGATCCACACTCTCTTGTTTTGATGGGAAGCTTTACGTGGGTCTCCATTCATGTGATGTCATCTCTGCTAATGACCATCTTGTGGTCTCTCCCCACAATGGCTAACGAGTAGTTCCAGGATGATTAAGGTTGCAGTGAAGAGGCAAGTATTCAACAATTGGATCATATGTACATGGGGGCTATTTAGACCATAAGAAGTTGTGGATAAGTGAATATACAAGTATTCTCTTCTATTTTAACCATGAAGATTGATGATGTGAATGAGGAAATCAAGGGAAAATTTTATGTATTTATGTATTTATATGTTATGGGCCTGATTATATTTATTGTCTTGTGCAAGGTCGTGACTGTGAAATAAAGATTGTTATGGTAGAAAAGTCACTCCAGGATGCCTATGACTTCATGTTAGGGTTAGAAAAGGTAGATATCTAAGAATTAAATGCATATTTAAGTAATAAACAGAGAAACTAAAAACACATGGAATAAATTATAACACAAAGATTTTAACGTGGTTCACCCAATCTAGGCTACATCCACTAAACCGCAACCATCCAATAATTTTATTATTCAGTGCAAAAACCTATTACAATCTTGCGAATAATCACATTTTTCATTATACTGTAACACCCATCCGAACCCCTTTCTAACAAGATTAGAAGCTTCCAGATTTTGGGTTCTACAAAGTCGGATTTTTCTTTTTTTCGTTGATTTTTTCTTTTTTCGATGACAATGTGAAAAAATAGGAGGAAATTTTTTCTCGAGGGCTGCAGCCCCTAAATCCCTACCCGGGGCCTGGCCTAGCCCTAGACCTCGGCAAGGATACATGTTGGGATGTACAGTATACCATGATTAGTCACCACACATCAACACTTCATGCCTTCAGGAAGGGGTTTGTTGAGTCATACTAAGGGAAACTCAAGAAGGATAAAAATCATGAATCACACAATTCAAATGAAATATTTGCATGTCACTCACCAAGTCTGCAAGGGAAATAATAACCAAATATCACCTGTGAATCTAGACCGAGGAGAAGATCTCGATTCCCAAGTGATGCACTTGAAGAGGCAGCTAAATAATAATCAACTTATCAAGAAGAATGGTTGATGTATGACAACAGGCCAAGGGGAGTGTGAGGGTTGTCCATTAAAGTTGGAAGTAAGAGAAGAGGCAGTCTTGTTCTTCTTCAAGTGATTGTGATCCATTCAAAATTGTCTCTCAGATCATAGGTGATTAATCCACTAATGCAAATCATTGTCAAGGCTCTTATGATTCATTAAAGAAATATTGCAAATTTATCCAGGGAAGAAGGCAGCCTTCAAGCAATTCCTGCTACAACAAAAGGGAAATTTGCAAGAGGAAAAATCTGCTACAACACTTGGGCACTACAAGAAAAATTAGGAAAAGGACAAAAGATGTATTTTAAATTGTTGTATAATGGGGGGTAGGTGAAACCCTAATGTAAACAAATCTGAGCCATTCATTGTAAATCAATCCTATCCATTCATTTGGGATTTGGAAAACTATAAATAAGGGTCTCCCCTTCATTTGTAAATGGTTGGAGAGTTGGTGTAAAGGTTCTACAACAATAGAGAGTCACATTGCATGATTTATGGGTGTTTCTCTTGAGTTTGTTCATTATGCATGCATGGTTTTACCTTCCATGTTAGTTTTAGTTGTAGTTTCTTGAGTGGAAGTGATGATGGTGTTTGTTGTTTCAGTATTTGATGAATTTCTAACTCATGTTTTTGGTGATTTATTGATGATGAATCACTTTGTAAAGCTAGTCTGAGCTTCCTTACTTCATTGCTACAACTTAGTTCAATTGCATGTTCATGATGTGTGTGTGCAATATGAAAATCTACAGTCCTTTGAAAATTGCACTGGTTTTGTGTAACTGTAGGTTCCTCTTGGCCAAGCAAAAGCCAATTTAGGAAGTTTGTTTACTATAGCAGCCTCCATGATCACTATTCATTCATAGTTTTGGGTCTAGGAACTTCTCCCTTTCCTTGCTCTTTTTCCTTTTTTTTCTTAAAGTAACCTAAGCTAAGGTTCATTGCACATTGTGAAGCCAAATCTGAAGATAAAATAGGAGTTCAAAATTATTTTTTTGAACTTGTAGCAACTGAACAACAATCTCTACACCTTAAGAACTCCATTTGCAAATCCAACTTCCCACATTTTGTAACTCATCCATAAGTTCGCCTTGTAATTCCAGCAAATCACATGAAACAACTGAGGTATTCCAAGCACTGTCAAGACCTGACATTAGAGACCATAGGATAGTGTTCTGCAATTTGATTGTGGAAGATTGTCTTTCAATAGAGGTGATGCACCTATGCATTACCTATGTTGAGAAGTGCATAAAAAACACATCAACATGTACCCAAGACAAAATGTCTCTTTTGTCCTTTTTTTGTGTTCATCACATGAACTTTTGTAGTTGAGCTAGACAACTTTTGTAGTGTTGATGCAATGTAAAAACATTTTTATATATAAATAAAATATTTTTTTTCATATTATGGTGTCTTTGCATGCATAGATTTATTGGTTTTTTGTTCATATCATGTTTAAAAATTTTGGCTTCCTTTCTGCAAAATGTACTAGTTAAATAAATCAGGCTCACTGTCATTACATTAATCACTAAAAAATTTCTAGGTGGCAAAACCGGTAGTTCACAAAACTTGATAAAACCCCACCTAGGTTTCAAACAGCATAAAGAATACCGCCTAAGGCATGACTTGTGGGTGAAGTTTCCAAATTCTAACACATGACAACTCATTAATCAAGTTATTTAATATTCGTACATCCACTTTTGGAGGAAAGGAAAGTTCGAAAAAGGTTAGAAAATATCGCTTGGTGAAGGACAAACAATGCAAGCAGTAAAATAAGAGGTTTGATGAACCAAAAAAAACCTCGCTTGAGTTCGAGGAAGACAACAAAAGACCACCTGAATGCAAGTTTAAGTCCCAGACTTAGGCAAAAAGAAAAAATAGTTAGAAAAGGAGAAGGGGGGTCACATTTGTGGGTAACAATCCAGAAGGGCAAAAATCTCTAAGATAGATTGTCAAATCATCCAAATATGAGAAGTTGTCCATTGAGGAAAAAAAAAATTCCTAGGGAGTTATATGGCCCCCCAGGTTGCCATTAATGCTAGGTCATAATGTTGGCAGAGGAAAAAAATGGGTCGAGGTGAAATACTTTTTTATTAAATTTTTTGGATTCTTACTATAGTTTTTTCTAAAGATTTTAATTTAAAAATATAAAATATATAAAATCAAAATTCGGTAGAGTTTTTTTAAAAATATTTTTTCAAGGTACCACATGGTACACTGTAGACCTGCATGGTTACAGGTACTCGTGGCCCCCCACACAATTGCCATGCGACAAGTCATTATTCTCCGTAGTCAATCAAACAAAAATTTGATGACCCTTCTGTTTATTAAAAACCAACAACCTTTTTGAAAAAGCACTGACAGGCATTGAAAACGGGCGACGAATAAAATAGATAATATTTGCTATAATATTCTTAAAGAATATTCTCAGATTCCTTGCATCAAGTGGACCCGTGCTGACCTATGACATCCATTTGGATGACAAATTGAACCATCTGTAGTGTGTAACAACCATTTGGATGTCAAATTTAATCACGTTGTTTGTTGATGTCAACACCCATTTGAAGTATTTTTCCCCCTTCACGGATAAGCATTTTGATTTTGCAGTCCAACTTCAGAGGCCCATAACTTGCTCATACAACCTCCTTTTCTCAAGCAGTTCTTTTTATTTAGGGTAGAATTTTGTGCTCTTCATAGTGGTGCAATCATTTTTTGATTTTGGTGTCTAGGTATTCCAAAAATTATAGACTCTCATAGGTGTTGATGAGTAGTTCTCATTTTCATAACTTCAAGAGCTTCGTTCTTGCTCCTACAATAACATTTTTGGGTGAATTATTTTTTGAAAGTGCATATTTTTTTGTGTACTTTCCAGTGGTGTAATTATTTTGATCTCATTTTTTGTAGAAATTTTACTTTGATCTTGTGGCCTAATTCAACAATTTGTATGCACTAATATAAAGTCCACTTAGTTGTTTTTGGCAAGTGGTGCCTATAATTGCACTAAGTATAACGTGCCACAAATCATATATTTGCTTTGGGGGTTTTCTTAATTGAGTAATTTGGGGGGGTTGGGTAATATTACAGTGATTGATTGCATTCTTTTGCTTGGTTTGTGTTTTTGCAATGGGGAAATCTCAAATTGAACTCCTAACTCTACATAATTATGCTACCTGGAGAAAATTAGTATGGAACTATCTCATGATGAAAGCTCTAATAGGCTATCTAAAGGAAATCATTCCTCAACCTATTGATGCTAAAGAATTGGCAAAATGGGAGCTTTCAATCATGAGAAAACACTTGTATGCATAAGTTCATTAGTCTCATTTGATTCACAATTTCATGTTGAATCATGCAAAACACCTAAAGAGGCTTGGGAGGATTTTGAAAAATTGTATGGTAAAACAGATAAGATTAGGGGTTATCAAATTGATAATAATTTGATGAATCTTGATCCTAAATGTTTTGACCACATCTAAGACTAAATCTCCAAAGTTAAGCAATTAAGAACACAATTGAAAGAATGCAACATTGATAAAGAGTATTTGCAATTGACTCTAAAAGTGTTATCCAAGTTTAGTCCTGAGTATTTAGTTTTTTTTTGGCTTTCATACCCATTGAATTTCTATGGGAGCATCATATGTTGATCCTAAGTTTGATGACTTTACAAATCTCCTAATCCAAGAGGAAGCTAAGTTAATGATCATGGGTCTAATCAAGTTTTCCAAGTCATAAGAATTGTTGGCTAGTGAGTCAAAGGTACAAAAAGAATCAATGAATATTGATAAGAAGCAAAAGAAGGAAAATAACAAGCCACATAAAGAATCAAAATTCTCTCCCTCTATAGGGGAATCATTAAAGAAGGAGAAGCCTACATGTGCCTATTACAAGAAATCAAGGCATGATGAACATCAATGTTATTCAAAATAAATTGATGAGTTGAAGCATCTTCTTAAGAAGCATCAAATCAATGAGTCTTCATCATCAAAGGGTCCGTCATCTTCTTCTTCATCAAAACTATCCAACAACCATAAGGGGCAAGAAATTGTTGCAATTGTAGATTCTAAGTTAGAGTGGTGGATACTTGATTCAAGAGCCTCACATCACATGGCTTCATCCTAATGGCTAACAACACATATATGCATGTTTGTGGGAAGGGATCCATTGATTTATGGATAACAGAGCATTCAATGATTTTTTTTGGGTGCCTTCATTATCAACCAATATCCTTTCTATCTATCAAATCACACATGGTGGAGCATGCAATAGTGTTGAGTTCACACCAGATTCTACCATAATCCAAGATTTGCATAGCAGAGATATTATTGCAGTTGGGGAGGTTGATCACCATTCTTGAGTCTACACCTCATATTTTCCCCTAATGGTTCAACATATGTTCACATTAAGGCATCTTGTGTGGACACTTTTTAGGAGATTCAGTATGGTCATTTGAATCTTTGTATGATTCAATTTCTCACTGACCTCCTTATGTCTTTCTCTAAATTTCTTGATTTGTTCTCTCAACTTTTTGAAGCATTCATCTGATTCTTTGACATTTTCCTCCAAATCTTTATTCTCACTTTCAGTCCTTTCCAAATCTTCAAGAGTTATTCTGAGTTATCCATTCATTTCAACCATGCACTCCTATTTAGTAAACCAAACAATAGGTATCTCTTTTGGAGGAGTAGGAAATCTTCTAATAATCATGTGTTCAACCTCCAAAAATTTCCCCAAGCGGTTAAGCTCCTTCCAAGGAACCAAGCTCTAATACCGACTGTTGAACACCTAGAATACTGAGAGGGGGGGTGAATCGGTATTCTTTGAAACCACTTAAACATTTAAACATTCAATCCCCATAGCATTTTCAATTTGCAGTAAGAAAGGAAATCATGGAAACAACCATCAACATCACATAACACAAGAACACCGTATTATTACATGGAAAAAAAAAGAAGGGAAAAACCACAATGAGGATTAGCTCACAATATATTATAACCGGTTATAAGATATTATAGAAGTGCTCACTATAGCTAGACTCACTTCCCATAGAAAGAAGAAAAGATATCTAAGAGAGTGGTGGCCCATAGCCAATATGTGAGCTGCAACAATTGCATCTACCACATATTGGAAGATAGTTCCATTGAAGCTCAATATATAGACTTTATACACTTCATATTGATTTGCACTAACACTCTGCTCTTCTCTGCATTCACCTTATACTCTCACAATTCGCATCAACTGTACATCACATCACTTCACTATAACCAAAACGTCATAAAAGATCTTATATATATATATATATATATATATATATATATATATATATATATCCGTTTCATCCACAAACACTTACAACATCAATTAGGTTAGCCTAATTACATGTAATATACAAAATATGCCTTGTTGGCTCATCACACACACATGCATGATTCACGCCATGATTCAAAACTTATAAAAAGTCCAAACAGGTCAACATGGACCTATAATAGCTCCCACATAATGGATCAATACTTCTCAAAACTCCACAATATTCAAACCTTATTAGGTCGACACCAGTAATGGTCTAACAATGAAATTCACCAACTATACAACCTCAAACCGACATGCAAACCTCAAAACTTCATGCCACTTGGAATATAGGCACAACTAACATTTTTCAACATCTTCATAAATCCACAAGGCCAAATACCAATCTATGGAGAGATGTGGATTCACCAAAACATACATACTAAATGGGAAACCTCTACTACTATCAAACCATTTACTGTCATTCATTATAACTTCAACACCAGGAGCCAAACCAATGTGAAACTTTGAATATAAAATCCTCTAATATCCAATAAAATTATTTTAAAATTGCAAAGCAAGATTCTACACAATGGAGGCCAATGCAAACCAAAATATCGGATGTGTTGTACCTTGAAAACACTATTTTGACACAGCTAGTTTTCTGTTCATTTGTCTTCACTGGATCAAACCTTCTTGTAAAATTACACTTGATAATCATCTTCAAACAAGTTCAAGCTATACAAATTGGTCTGCATCGAGATCTTCATACCCAAAAACAATGTTGACATCAATCACCGCTAAACTGTATACTATACAAACTATACATATACTCCATGCTCATGTTTCCAATAAGCATATCAATGACAATATTCTTATTCTTCCAATAGATTAACTCCTTGCATACATGAGATTGAGGGCCACAACGAATACACGACTGAGGGTCGAATATAAGATGATAACCCAATGTAGAACATATAATATAATATTTAATTTTAAAAAACAACCAAAAACATAACTATGTTGGTGCAATATGATGTAGACTAGCACAAAAGTGATGTAGAAGGTACAAATGAACATATCAATTCCTCAAGGAATATTCTACCCGTGACCTACATATTTGATAGCAACTGGTAGGATAGGGTACAAATTGTACGAATTCATATTGTATCGATTTTATACAATCCTATATTAAATTTTATGTATGATTGTATATATAAATTTTCTACAAGCCCTACAAAATCCCTAAAAAATAGCCTAAATTTTTTTGTCACCCAAATATCAAGTATTTTATATGAAAATAAGCATTTTTGGGCTTTCTGGAATAAATGGTGAGCTCCATTTTACCTCAAAGTGCATCAAGAAAAAGCTCAATCTTGAATCACCCTCATATCTAATAAGGGGATTTGCAGATCTAAAGCTCTGATACCATGTTAGAGTCACTCAAGGACTCAAGCTCCCAAGATCACCTGCAAAACCAAAAATAACCTTTTACAAGAGAGAAAAGCAAAGAGCATAAATTTGCAATAATTGATGCAAACTATATTAGATCAAATGTGATCAATGGATGTTTGGAATACAATACAATACAAAATGTACATATGACACCTTGCTTATATAAGCAAGGTTGAGAGGTAGAACAAACTAGGATGATGTCAGGTGTCTTAATCCTATGTCACATTGTCATGTGACAACTAGGGTATAAGATAAAATAAGACCACATGACAATTAAGACTTCTAGAAATATTCCTAACTCACTAAGTAAACTTAACATGTGAACATGTGTGAAAAGGTCACAACTAGGAACTAGTTAGATAAATTTCCTTGTTCACACTACAAAGGGTTAAATCGAATAGGAAATACCCACGTTCACACCAAAAATTCTCTCCTTAGAGTATTTTTCTACTTAGAACAAGTTGCAAATATCTTCACTAAACCTTTAGTATCACCTTAGTATCTTGAGTTGTGACATATGCTTGGGGTGAAAGAAGTTGTCCTTGGGGGTCATCTTGAGTCCTCTTTTCTTTGTATTTGTTCTCTTTTTTGGAGAGGATTTTTTTCTATAGGGTCTTCTTTACTTCATTTGTAAGAGATCCAAGTTATTGACATGAGTTCCTCATCAAGACTAATTGCCAAGACTCACTTTTTGAGTAATTAGCTTTCCTCCTAAATAACACTTAAGAGGAGGTGTTAGTGTGAAAAGTAGATGTTACCTATATCTAGTTTAATTTCACCTAGTAAACCTATTCACAGTACACTTAACCTCACCTACAAGTTTTCTATTTTGTTGTCTCACCCAATAGGGAATTTATAAATGTTCTCACACTTGTCTAAAGTGTTCTACATGTGTCACAACTTTTCGAGGGTTAGTTAATAGTCTAATCCTACCTTCCTTCTTCCTCATTGTCCTACATATACAAAGAGTTCATTATATATTATTGATTTTCACTTTTATGATAGTTTTAGACATTATTTTGTGCACATTCATTTGTCAAAGATTTTGATTTTTGTATTCATTATAATGTTGCTCCCACAAATACAACCTTGAACTTGTTTTGTGGCCTTGAACTTTGCACTCCAAGTTGTTAGATATTGTTTTGCCTCTATTATCTTAAAATAGTAGTGCTTATGGTGATTGAGGAGAGCCATATCTAGTTTAGAGATTGTGTAGTATTGGTTTTCTTTGTTCTTCTTAAGCTATTGGATTTGAACTTTGCCACAACTATGGTTCATCTCACCTTTTCGTGTGTGTCACAACCCACTTGGTCAACTCTAATATTTTGAGTAATTAAATAAATTTTAAAAACAAACCATAGTGAGGGGATCAAACACACATCACTCCATATGATTAGATTGGTATATACATATGTTTGCATGTAAATAATTGCAGATTGCAGAATTTGAAAGTTAAATTTAAGAAAACTTAATTTGATCCTCAGTATAAAATACAACTTTTTTTTTAAAAAAAAAAATTCTTTAAAAACCAATAAGCATGTTATAAAGCTCTGGTTCAACACATCCTAGATTTATTTAAAATAGCATGCATGATGCTTGAAACAGTTGGTAGATGGCATAGTAGCAAAGACGTTAGGAGTTTGGTGTGGGAGTTTTGAGGAGTTAAGGAAAATTTGAGGAGATTAATCTGTACATTAAATGACATGATTCTGACATTTTTGACTATTGCTGGGTTCAGATCTTGTTCTTAATGTCCATTTGTTAAAAGAAAAATCATGACGATAGCAAACACATACCCACTTTCGCTGCTAAAAGATTATAGTAGAAAGAAAAGGCCATTGTCATTTTCACAGAGCCGTCATCATCTTAAAAACCTAGGATTTGGATGATTATGAAAACTTTATACCACGAATGAGAGGCAACAACATTTTGACCAAGGATTTGGATGATTATGAAATACGATAAGCATTCCCTGAAGATTATGTGGACTGGCATCCTCCAATGATATTTGGAAGTGTAGAAGGGCAGGGATTTTGTTGCATCCCACCTCTTTTCCTGGTCCCTACACAATTAGTGAGCTTGGCCAATAGATTTTCTAACTTCCTCGATTGGCTTGAAACTACCAGCTCTAAAGTTTGGTAAGTCCTTCCTCTTGTACCTCTAGGGAAAAAGTTTGCTGACGATGGCTCTCCTTTGTTGGAATACTCTCTTGATTTCCCTCAAGGAGCTTGTGAAAGATGGTCTACTATCTAAGAGGAGCTTCTGGGACCAAAGCATAGACTTCACTTCAGTTGCCAAATTCAAGGACCCTTTACTTGCAAAGGCTACAAAGAGGCTTGTAAATAGCAAGGGACAACCAAAAGATAACTTTTTCGAAGAACACCTGAAGTTATAGGCATGCAATCCTTCACTAGGCTTCATGCAATATCTATAGACAATAATGCCAAGGATAACAAGGCATCAGTCTCAAATTTTAATACTTCCAAAGATGATCTAGCTGCAGTTGAAGCAGAGGCATAAAAAATTTAAGGGAGTTGGTAGTAAGGAGAGGTGACAAAGAGGTAGATCTTTCTAAAATTAAGCATGTATAATACCTGTAAAATTTATTGATGGGGTAGGATATTTATATATGAAGATTATGGGTAATGGCATTTGAGTTTTTATTATTTTTTTCATTTTTCATTAGTAAAATGAATAGCACAAAATAAGATAGCAAGACAAGAGAAATAACTAGATATTTCATTGTTGGTTGCTTCTTTTGTTTGATCAAGATTTTTTATTTTGACCCTCATTTTTTATATTCGCAATTTAACTTTTTTTTAAAATTGAGTTAACATTTGAGTGAAAGGTATGCAGTTGAACATTTATAATAAGAAAAATAATTATGTTTAACTTTTTCTTTTCTCATTGAACTTTGTTTTAATGGAAAAATGAGCAATGACCTTCCATTAGAGACTTTATTAGAGCAAAAATATACATTTGATTCAAGTATCAAGAACACTATTATCAAATTAAATTTGAAACATTAACATTCTAAGACTTTTGAGGGTAGGAATAAAACACTCCAGCAAAGGATAATACCATTAATCTAAATAAAGTGAAAACCTAGAAAATAAAAAAGAGTATTAGAGTTCAAATTGCCCTTATTGTCAAATTATATATCTCCTACAACCATCTATCAATATAATGAATAATAATACATTGGAATTGTAAGTATTAAAGGATGGAACTTCTAAAATATTTTATTTGATTCTTATTCATAGTGTTTTTCTCATGCCTTTGATCTTTATTTTCTCATGTTGTGATGATCCTCCCCTTGACATTAAACTTTGTTCTATAAATTAGGGAAACATTATTATTTTTAACATCTCCCATATAAATAGATTGGGGGAAAGACCTTATGATAGATTTGTGATAAACACAATCGCCTAGAACCTATTATCTATAAATTAGCTTTGAAATTAGATTAAAAAAAAATATTGTTTTTATATCAACTAACATGAATGAGCTTACTTGAGCAATAATACAATTAGTAAAACACAACTATGCATGCCTCTTGGGTGAGTGAGTTAGGACAAATCATGTCCAAGAGGTCATGAGTTAACTCAATCAAGAGAGACACAGTATGAATTAAGTATAGTTATTCATGTTGTGTTATGGATTTCTTGAATTCACTATCACAAACTATTTATCTTCATGTTTAGGAACCAACTTAAAATTTATTATGGATTTGTCTCAAGGCTATGATTAAATATGTGTGTTTTTTATCATTTAGTCTGTTGTAATGTATTTAGATTTTTATGTCAAGATCCAAATTAACCATTAATCCTTATTGATATATCATTAGAAAATTAGATATGAACTTATATATATCATTAGGGTAATAAGACTAAGGTACGGGTTATGAGTAGAAAGACTAAAATTGGTCACAATCAATCAATTTGAAAATCCTATTAGATAACATCAAGATTATTAACCTACAATGCAATTTTATATGAAGTGAACAATATCACATCAAAGGAAATGGATTACTAGAATACAAATGTGACCTTACCTACAACATGATGCTTTAGCCAATTGAACGAGGCCCCCTGCGCCGTGATATATTATAACCTAATTTACTTCAAATTAAATTTTATGAAAATTTGAGAGAATTTTTACACCTAGGTAGCGTGTCTTTTGTTCCTTATAATAATACCTAGCGTGTCTTTTGTTCCTTATAATAATTGATTATTCATGAACTGTGATTTTATGTTGGTGGGTTAGCAGTATTAGATAGCCTTGGAGAGCCTCTCTTGATGTGTACAAAGAGATGGGTGCCAAGCTTGGTTTTTGGCTTTCCCTGTATGATCATATAGTCGGAGAAGCCAAAAAGTTACAATCCAGGCTCCCAAAATGGGCAGTTCCATGGATTTCTGTGAAGTATTGCCTGCTAATGGTTTACATAGTAGGAATGGGTGTGTTGTGGGGGTTTGTGTTGTTCTGTGCCCCGAACAAGACTTCAGACCAGGTGAAATTGATAGATGCCATGTTCAATTCATTTTCTGCAGTGACCAGTTCTGGTCTAGTAAGTGTTTCCGTTTCCACTCTGTCTACGTTTCAGCTGTTTGTGCTTATGCTCCTCTGCCTCATTGGAGCCAGGGTGTTCACTACTCTTTTGGAGCTGATATTAAGATTGGCCTCGAGTAGAAATAGAAGTAGTCCAGACAAGGAAGATTATATTGGTGAGCATAGTAGCTCTCATGTATTGGATTTGCATGACCCTGTTGTTGGGGCTGTGAGTGGAGATATTATACAAGACAAGGAAGGAGTATCCATTTCATCTGATGGGCACAATGTTGTATCTGATGGCGGGTCATTTCGGTTTCAGAGAATTCTTTCAGAGACGTTTACAGAGGAAGTTCGACCAGAGAGTGATAAAATAGAGGAGTTTGGTGATTCTGTCCTTGGGAAAACCAAGCTGCCACTGTACAGGCCCTACAGATCAGATGGAGATGTGTTGACATCTATCAGACTTCGGCACAAGAAGAATACATGGAAAAATGGGTTGGGTGCACTGTTCCAGAGCGAGGCCCCTGCAGTCTACACGGGGAAGGAAAATACAAGGAAGTTGGAAGAGAAAACAATAAGAGAAGAGGTTCCAGACAGAGTAAATGAGGAAGAGGTGTTTGGGTATCTGGCTCGGATTGTTTTTACTTACTGGGTAGTAGTTCAGTTTACAGGAGGTGTTTTAGCAGCGATTTATTTCGTTGCTAAACAGTCTGCGAGAGCCCATGTGAAGGATTCTGGTGGGAATGTTGTTTTCTTCACAGTTTTCATGATCATCTCACATTTTGCAAATGCAGGGAACGCTCCTATCAATGCTAATATGACACCCTTTACTAAGGATTTGGTGCTGCAGATTATCTTTGCCGGGCAAATGCTATTGGGGAACACTATGTTTCCTGTGGCTTTGAGGGCTGTGGTCTGGGTGGACAGGAGATGGAGTAAGGAGGAAAAGAAAGGAGCAATTTTTGACCCTATGCTTAGGAACCCAAGAAGGTTCTGTGATTCATTGTATCCGAAGAAGCAGACCATGTGGTTGGTACTGGTCACGGTCGGGTTCGTTACTCTGCCGGTTTCTCTGGTGCTGGGCTTGATGTGGAACGATGAAATGGTCAATGGGTTTTCACCGCTGGAGAAGTTTGTGAATGCTGTTTATCAGAGTATTTCAGCCCGTCACACTGGTGTGAATGTCTGGAACCTTGGGGATTGGACTCCTACAGTCTTGTATGCGTTCATCCTTATCATGTATGCTGTTAACTCTGATTGCTGTTCTTACTTTGCTCTCCCTGTTAAGCCTTCACCCACTCATCTCTATAAGGAAGTTCAGATCCGATGATTATGTGTTGTGGGCTTCTCTATATTGTGCTTTGTATGGAGCCCACCTGTTCTTCTGCAGTCTTCATGTTTGGATTTTATATACACCCTTTAGGAATTTAATGATTATTAGAGTTTAGTACCGGATTTTGTTTTATATACTTCTCATATGGAAAGGTATGGTACTCCCAAACCAGGCAAATTCCTTGGCTCCTAGTGTTAAGCATCCATCCTCCCCCACTTTGAAATAATATTAACGAGGATTTCAATGTTGTCTTGTAGCCTATGAATATTATCTATCAATTCGCGTGCCATATCCCTAGGATGACAGTAATAGTTTCTGTCTTATATTCTAGGCATACCTATTGGAGATAGTTTCAGCTACTGAAAAGATCTTACCTTCTCATGAAAATATTATAAAAATATTAGAATAGCCACAAAGTTGCAAGGGCCCATCCCTCAGCAAAAAGATACCTCCGCATAAAGAGCCTAAACCTTAAAGCATTTGTGGATGAATAGAAACTGTGTTTGGCTGGAGGAATTCATAATTTGGAGTTCAACAGCATTAAAACCCTCTGAAATATCTTTGAAAAGTCTCCAAACGCTCCATGAGATTATTTTGTTCAGTGCAACAACAGCTAACCACTGAAATCTCTGAAAAGTATCTATCTGTCTGTACTCTTATTGAAAGCCTTACAAAAGTTAATCTTCCTCAAAAATAAACCTTAGATCTTTAGGACAGGAGAAATTTTAATTTTTTTAATAGAGTTCAAATCATGTAGGAAAAAGAAGCTCTCATAAATTTATATAATAGAAGTAATATATATATATATAGTAAATAACAGAAAAAAAAAAATATACAATAAAAAAAAATTGAACAAAATATTGTGTTAAAGATATCAAGTTTCCACAATCCATTTTGTTGTTGCCAATAATTTCTGGATTGATTGTGTATTTGTTTTTCATCAACGTTTGAATCACCCTCTGAATCACCCTCCGTGATTCGTCTCTTATCCTGATGATGAATCATGGAGGGAGATTTGAAACGTTGATGAAAAAGAAAAACACAATCAAATCCAAAAATTATTGACAAAATATTATGTATTATGTGTTTATTTTTTATTCGATTATTTATTCCAGATTCTATATACAGCATTTCTATTGTACAAAATTATCAGAGAAAACACCTCATTCCTTATACAATTCAACAACTAAAAATCTAAATAAAAAATTTCTATGCAGTCCTGAAACTTCCTCTAAAATATGAATGAAGAATCTAAATAAAAGAATCTAAGCAGTCAAATCCTGAAACTCTAATAAATAAAAACCCTCTAAAATATGAATGAAAAATCAAAATAAAAATCAGAAACTTCTAATAGATAAAACCCTCTAAAATATGAATGAGAAGTATCCAAACCATGCTCCATAGGACCACTACCTAAATGGTTTCTTCTTTTCTCAGTGAAACAAGAAGTAACCTCTGAACTATCTGTAAACAGTCTGTAACTGCCTGTTGATAAACGTTTTCTGAAACTAAAATGATCACAATGACAGGTACGTCCCAGGACAGCCGATATACCGAGATCATACCAATTCGATTGGAGAGGAGGAGGAAGATCAAATTTCTTTCCAATTGGCGAAGTTTTTGTTTCAGTATTCTGTGTTCGTGGCAGCAGCAATTCTGTTGATTTGCGTCATAGAAAACCATAACATCGTCTCAGATCCCCTCAATTATACAGTCCTCAACATCGTTTTAGAAGTTGTGAGGTAAGCCCAAATAAAATCTGATTTGAATTCAGCACAAAATGTTCAAATTAGACTGCGCAGCAGATTTTAACACAATGGGTTTACTCTGTCACAGTACTTTCATGAACGTGGGGCTTTCGGTGGGTTATTCATGCAGTCTCAGAAAAGCAGAGGGCACCTGCGTAGATGTGCCATATAGCTTTAGTGGCAAATGGAGCCCGGCCAGTAAATTTGTACTTATTGTTTGTATGGTTGCGGGAAAACTCAGATGATTTTTCCCATGGCCATCGCAATCAACAGTTGGTGCTGCTGCTAATTATCTTCATAGAAGATCCAACACAGCTAGCTGACTGGTTGAAGTTCTCTCCATTGTAAATCTATATGCAAACATAGAATGCCTCATGAGCAAAAGTCCTTCTGAACAAGGACCACACCTTGTTTAATGGTTGGAAAGGGAAAAAAAAAAACATTTCTAATTATTTTGGTTGAGTAATTAATATAATGATTAATTTTAAATAATAGAGTGAAAATAGTTGTGAAATGTGTAAAAAATTTGACAAATGAAGATAAGTGTATTTAGTAAATGTGAGAAGTATATGATATATTTCAATGTATATCTTATGAGTTAACTCTAATTTCTATTATCAAATTTGTGACTATTAAGTTTTTAATAGATTAGAAAATGGCTTTCACTGTGTTCTAGTTCAATCTTGCATCTACACTCTTGATTTTTGTATAAATGTTGTTGGTGTGAAATGCAGCTGTTATCTATCTAGTTTTACTTTTATCTAGTAGACCTATTCATACTACACTTACGCTCATTTAAAGATAGGTATACTTTTATTTAATAGCTTTTACTTATTGAGTTTTCAAATAATAGTGAAATATGTAAAAAGCTGACAAATAAAGATAGTTGTCCTTGATTCTAAATGTGAGAAGTAACTTGTTATAATATATGTTTTGAGAGTTAACTCTAACTTTATTATCAAATTTTGGAGTATTAAGTTCTAAAAGATTATAAAATAACTTTCACTATGTTCTAGTTCAATCTTGCATTGACATTACATAAATAATGTTAGTGTGAAAAGTAGCTTTTGCATATCTTATTTTTTTTAACCTAATAGACTTATTCACACTACACTTAAGCTCATTTAAAGATTTTTTATTTTGTTGTCTCACTTCACAATGATTTTAAAAATGTTCTTACACTTGCCCCAAGTATTTTACATGTATCATACCTTTTGGAGGATTATTCAGTAGTTTAATCCTACGTTATGTCTTTTAGTCGGTAGTTTACTCCTATCTTATGTCTTCCTCCTTATCATATATATATATATATATATAAACAATTCATTGTATATAATTAGTTCACTTAAATGATATTTTTTTGGCAAATGTTATTGTGTGCACATTTATTTCTAAAGCATTTGGCTTTTGCATTCATCATAATGTTGCTTCAACATAGTGATGGTAAATTATATGCTTTAGTCATGGTCTATGGTCCCATGATTTTGAGTTAAATTAGTCAATTGTGCCAACTATATTTAGATTTTTTCTCTCCATAATGTAATTCAAAATCTTACTATAAAGGAGGCTTGGTCCAACATCAAACTTGTTGTTTCCTTCTTTGGGGCATTCAATAGTGAGGCTTGGGAATTCATATAAGCTAATTGGCATAAGACAATGGAGAAGAAAAATTAACCATTCATTTTTTTTTGGCTATTATGAGGTTGTGAAGTATTATTGGTTGTTTAATCCAACCACTAGAGATGTTTATTTTTATAAAAATGTTCAATTTGATGAGTTCTTCACATTGATGGATCCTCCATCAACTTCTTCTTCCTCCCTACCTACTCTACCTTCTTCATCACATGAGGATACCTTTGCACTTGAGGATACTTTAGATGATACTCTTGTTCTTCCACCACCACCTTCACTACCTCCTCCACCTCCTCCTACTCATGTTTTTTCCTAAATAGGCCCATAACACTATTGATGAGGCTAGACCTTTAGTTGGTGTTCTTATGAGTTCTCACCATACTTTCTTATAGAAATTTAACACTAATATTTTCATTCATGTTATATCTACTAATGTGCACATTTTTTTTAAACTTCTAATATTCTAAAGTGGGATTGTGCTATGGTAGAAGAGTATTTTTCTTTAATAAAGAATAACATATGATTTGGTTTCTCTTCCTAAGGGTACAAAAATGGTTTGATGCAAGTGAGTGCAGTACATTGAATATGTAGTTAATGGTTCTATTGAAAGTTACAAGGCATATCTTGTAGCTAAGGGTTTTTCATAGGTTGAGGGCATTGAATAATCTAAGATATTTTCCCCTATAGCTAAGATGGATTATGTTTGTCTTTCCCTTTCTATTGTTACATTATAGAGATGGACAATTTTTGAGATAGATGTGAAGAGTGATTTATCACATTAAAATATTCATGAGGAGATCTAGATGGAGTAGCCTCCAAAGTTTTTGAAGGACTATTCACTTGTGTACAAGATTTGACATTCATTGTATGGTCTCAAATAAGTCCCTTGGGATTGGTAATAGAATATTGATATTTTCTTGCTTGATCTTAATTTCACTTCATGTCACTTAGATTATATCATGCATATTAAGAGACGCATATATGATCTCTTGATAAGTATTATATGTAGATTGTTTGATTCTCACCAATAGCTCATCATCCCTACTTTTGTATACTTGATATACTTTGATGGGACACTTTTACATGACCAATATTGGGCTTCTATATTATTTTCTTGTTCTTCTTGTCTTATAGTCTACTAAGGGGATTTATATATCATAGTAAAATCATTCCATTGACTTGGTTCATTAGTTTAACAAGAGCAATTTTAATCCTTCTCTAACACTATTTTTATTTGGTCTCAATTTGATTACCAATTGCACCACACCTAGTGTTTATGCTACTTTGTATAGATAGTTAGTTGGTAGCCTTTTGCATTTGACCCACTCATCTTAATATTTCCTTCATTATTAGGCTTGTCTCTTTCTTTACCCATGAACCTCATGAGAGTTATTGGAAGGAATCCAAGTACATTTTAAGGTATATTTGGAGCACCACACATTTTGGAATTCAATACACACTAGGAAATTCTCAAATAATAGGATTTACTAACTCAAATTGGGTCGGTGATGTTAACTCATGAAAGTCCACTTCTTGGTTTTTTTTTCCTTTGGTTTTAATCTAGTTGCATGGTCTTCCAAGAAGAAAACTAATATTTCATTATTTTCCATTAAGGTTGAGTATTACGATCAATTTTTGGTAGCTAAGAGGATCTATGGCTTTGATAACTTATGAAAAAGTTTAGTCTACCACCTAATCATCTTACTATTTTTTGGTGTAGTAACCAAAGTGCCAATCATATTTTTGGAAACCCAATGGAGTATCAAAGGAAAAAGCACATCAAGATACACTTGCATTTCATTTGAAAGCTCATTTGTAATGATGTTCTCTCCTTAGAGTATTTGTTTACTTATGACAAGTTGCAAACATCTTCACTAAACCTTTAACATTTCCTCACTATCTTGAGTTGTGACATATGCTTGGGGTGAAGGAAGATGTCCTTGGAGGGGTCATCTTGAGTCATTTCTTTGTATTTTTTCTCTTTTTTGGAGAGGATTTTTTCCCATATGGTTTTTCTTTTTACTCCTTTTCTAATAGATATTTATTATGCATAAGTACTTCATCAAGAATAACTATTAGGACTCATACTTTTATTAATTATGTTTCCCCATAAGTATCACTTAAGAGGGGGTGTTAGTTTGAAAAATAGATTTTACCTATCTAGTTTAATTATACTTAGTAGGCCCATTCACACTACACTTAAGCTCACTTAAAGGTTTTCTATTTTTATGTCTCACCTTATAGGAGCTTTACATATGTTCTCATTGTTAGAATTGTGAAAAACATGAGCCACAAGATCAAACAATGAACAAAGACACCTTCCATGCAAGAGATCTACAAACAATAATATTCAATTTATTCCTCAAAAAGTAAATACTTACAAAATTCAAGAGTTCAAGAGGTATGAAAGCTCCGGTGATAACTTTAAGAAACACCCCTCAAAAAAAGACAAAAAACTAGCGAATATTTCATTTTAATAGGAAAAAATATTAATTTCTATTGGCGAATCTTTCATTTTACTGAAAAAAAATATTAATTTTATTGGCGATTCTTTTTACATCACTTAAATTTTGTAGAAAATTTTGGCAAATCTTGAAAAATAATAGGAAAATACATTAATCAAGATGGAAAATCCATTCAATCTAAAAATAATTCTAATGGAAAAGTAGGGTCTCAAGGGTGGAAATTATTGATGGGTTTATGGGGTAGACAATAATATTTACTAGCTGCCATTGTTTTAAAATATAATATAATGGCCCTCATTGTATTCTATAAGGTAAAATGTACCCACGATGTGTAATTATCATGGGGCTCAATATTTCTTTTAGATCATCAATCTGAAAACCCTCATTATACTTTCTAAAGTAAAATGTACCCACATTCTATAATGCTCATAAGACCAAAAACTGTGGGCCCCATGAGCATTATAAATTGTGGGTACATTTTACCTGATGCAATACATTAAGGGTCATTACATTATACTAAAATCAATGGTAGAAACTAAAGATTAGAAATATGGTCCTAAAGGAACTAATAATTATGATATACTATTAGCGAATTAATATAGATTTCTATTATAATTTATAAATTTTAGGCTAATCTAATCTAATCATGTATCGAATATTGTGGTAAATTTTTTAGTTAATTTTTTTAATAAAATAATTTCTTTGGCGATTTAAGTAAGACTATAATAAAATTTTGTAAAAATGTGGTGATTCAAGTCACATTATAGCTCAAACTATTAGCTCCAATTTTGAATTCCCAAATTTCAACTATTAGCCAATTAGTGAATATTAGCCACTAAAAAATCACTAGTTCAAAGCTCAACAAAAATAATACAATGAGGGTTGAGTTCTATATAAGAGCAACCATAAATGAGAAATTTATTAGATCAGGACAAATGTCAACATCACATGCAATGAGATAGAATGATCTAATAATAGCTCACTAGTTAACATAGTAAATCACTCCTAAGTTTAGCTTAAGTGCATGAGAATAAATTAGACTAATAATTAATTAAAGATTAATTAATTATTAGCTAATGCATGATTACTCTAACACCCCCCTTAAGATGAACTTAGAGAGTATCTAAAAGCCTTGAAAAGAGAATGCATGATGGGTCCTAACAAAAAAGGCCTTGTGAGGTACCCATGTACAAATAAAAGATCTCTCAAAACTAGAGAAAAGGGGAAAACCACATGGGAAAAATCCTCTCCAACCAAAACAATGTCCCAAAAAAAAGGAACATGTAGAACATCACTAAAGCATGAAGAAGTTGTAGACAACTATTGAAAGATGACTAATATAGTGTTGAAATGAAGAACCTCCAAAAATAGGAATGCAAGAGTGTCCATATGGTAAATGATCCATCTCACCAAATGCATGGGTAACCAACTATTGATGTATGTTGCATCCACCTCGTACATAGGAACAAGAACTAGATACCATTAGCACCAACAGTAAACCCCCCCTAATGCTCAAAAGGGAGAGCCAAGACAAGTACACTAAAATTGTGGGAAACCAAGAAGTTCATGCAAGAGAAAAAACCTACAAATAAAAGAGTGAAAACTAAGGAACACACACATGAGGCAAGAATCATTGGGATTCACTATTGTCGTGGAAGGGACACTCACTTGAAAAAAATGTGATGGAAACCGAAGGGAAAAATCAAACCCCCATGACACTATGTATCATAGTGTGAGTACAAAAGGCACAACAAGATATGCAAAATCCCCAAAAAGTATACACTAGAATGGCACTTTATCTTAGTGTGTCTATAAAAGCTATTATGCATGAAAAAGATGTGTACAATTCCCAAATAGGATAAAATATTGGAAATACATATAGAATAGCCAAAAACGAGTCATTCCATGCAAACAAAAATTTTCTAGTAGATAAAACATCCAAGTAATTCATGAGAGTGAAAAAACAAAAAATAATGAATAAAATGTACTTGGAGAGAAAACTAAAAAATTGCATGGATGACTATGAAGAGCTCTAAAAAACCATCCCAACTCCATTGGAATCATGAAAAACAGAGAAACAGGTCAAAAGTTATGAGTTCAGGACTAGAAAACAACACCTCTAACTTCAACACATTGTAGAATGCACCAATAATAAAAAATAGTGAAGAGATCCATACCCCTCAAAAGTTAACAAAACTAGCTTTCTGACAATATCTCATTTTCCCAATTTCAATATTGTATGCATGTTATGGCCAAAAGAAAAAAGTTGCTCTTTTAGGGCCAAAGAGGGGTCTTAGGGGGTGCAGGGTACAAGTCATACCATTGACATCATGTTGACATCAACAGAATATTCCCTTTATTGTCAAAACCCCAAGAAAAAACCAATTCATAGAATATCTTGAAGAACAACAAAATATGTTGTTGAACATGTTGAAATATTCCCTGGGGTTCACTTGTGCCGAGAAAGGTGAGCGGCTGTTGGAAAGGAGAAAAACTGGCTTGAAAAAATAAACTAGTGCCAAGAAAGGTGAGTGACTGTTGGAAAGGAAAAAAAATGTTGGCATTAAACTTTAATGCCATTAGGGAAGAATATCATTGGATGGCAAGTAGGGGCATCGATAGGCTTCCTTCAACAGTAAAAATAAAAGCTACTGACAAGGAGTTGTGGGTCTTGCAAAGCATGCTCATAAAAGTACTTGTAGATACCTTTGAATAAAGATGCCCTAATTTTTTTGAAAAACTTGCTCAGCCTTTTAAAAGGATTTTTAATTTATTTTTTTTAATTAAATTTCTAAAATAATAAAAAAAAAATAGCACACGGCCAACCTTTTTTCAAGTTTTTTTTGAAACTCATGCATAGGGGTTGTACAAAAGTTGTACAACTCTCGAGGGAAAAAAAATTTGCCTTAGAAGCTCTCGATAGGAAAGATAGAAAAATTTATAGTCAAAATTTGTCAAATCAACCTCTTGAATCAAATGGTGAGGTCCATTTTGCACCAAAATGCACCTAAAAATCACCCACCTTCAAAAATTGTAAAAAGCAATGGAGAATCTAGATCTAAAGCCTGCAATCCTTGTTGACAAAAAACCCTCATAAATCAAGAAGGGGTTCGCTAAATCCACGCTCTGATACCATGTTAGAATTGTGAAAAACACAAGCCACATGATCAAAAAATGAACAAAGGCACCTTCCATGCAAGAGATCTACAAACAATAATATGTAATATTCCTCAAAAAGAAAATACTTACAAAATTCAAGAGTTCAAGAGGTAGGAAAGCTCAAGAGAGATAATACAATGAGGGTTGAGTGCTATATAGGAGCAACCCTAAATGAGAAAGTGATTAGATTAGGACTTGAGTGTCAACATCACATTAGATGAGACAAAATGATCTAATAATAGCTTACTAGTTAACATACTAAATCACTCCTAAGTTTAGCTTAAGTGCATGAGAATAAATTAGACTAATAATTAATTAAAGATTAATTAATTATTAGTTAATGCATGATTACTCTAACACTCACACTTGTCTAAAGTGTTCTACATGTGTCACTTCTTTTAGAGGGCCAATAAATAGTCCACTCCTACCTTCCTTCTTTCTTATCATACATATACAAGGAGTTTCTTATATATTATTGATTCACTTTTATGATTATTTTTGGTATTATTGTGTGCACATTCATTTGTAATTTTTTTTTTTTTTGTATTCATTATATTTATGCTGCAACAAATGCAACCTTGAACTTGTTATGTGTCCTTGAACTTTACAACTCCAAGTTGTAAGATATATTTTTTCCTCTATTATCTCAAAATAATAGTTCTTATGGTGATTGAAGAGATCCATATCTAGTTTAGAGATTGTGTAGTCTTGGCTCTCTTTGGTCTTGCTAAGCTATTGGATTTGAACATTGCCACAACTAGGGTACATCTTATCTTTTGGTATGGATGCTTCCTATTGGAATTAGTATTTTTTTGTTTGATGATTGTACAAGGATTTTGGACCTTTCAAAAACCCACCTTCACCTATAATAAAAAGGAAAAATAGTATTTCTTAAAAATACTAATGGAACTTATTATACTAAAAAATAGAAATGAACTAAAATTTGACCTTCTAATTTAAATAAGACCTTTAATTGATCAAATGATTTGGAATAAGCTTGAAGACATGCCAAGATAAAATTTAAATGCATATGGCTATTCTTATGGGTCCATATTGTTGCAAGGTGTGCACCCTTGGTCTCCTTATGTTGTGCAGTGCAACACTCAAGTTTGTGACATGGCTTAACTACCTCCTGTGGATTCATTAACTCTAGCAGTTTTATTAGGCATTAATAGGTCAATATTTTGGTGCAACAACAACCGTCTGTGCACCAATTGGTATCAAAGCCTAGGTCACAGGTTTGAACCCCTTTCTTGCGCTAGGGGGATTTTTGCAAGGTGTGTGCCCTTGGTAGATCCTTGTGTTGTGTAGTGCAACACTTAGGTTTGTGACATGGCTTAACCACCTCATGTGGATTCATTAACTCTAGTGGTTGTATCAGGCATTAACAAGTTGCTCTTTTGGTGCAACAACAACTATCTGTGCAACACATATATATTTATGTAATGTTTTATTAATTAAATGATGATACTATGAAATTATTTGGATATACCTAAGATAAAATAGGGGTTTGTCCTTTTATACAACACCTTAATCTCTAAACTTGAATATTCCATGCTTGAGTTGGAAAGAAACAACTAATTAGAAACAAGTCAAATTAGGCCCATGATTAAGTTTAATTTATAAATTAGGGGTCAATATTACACCTATATTTTTAAACTAGGTTCATGGTTGTAATTGTAATCTTGTACTAAGATACAAAACAACATATTTAAGGTTTGAGTTTAGACCATTAGGGAGATAGGAATAAAATCAAATAAGGTAAAATTTGGATGTTACCTCTTTAATAGAAATATATCATTTGGATATTAAGACTATTACACTAGGGATAAGGGGTCAAAGTTAGTCCAAAATAACTAAGGAAAAATATTGGGTATACCAAGAAAAAAAATGGTATTGTGTCACACTTTTATAAAGGAAATGGATAATATTGGCCCTAATTTTTTACTTAATCCACTTAAAAGTAATATATGTTGAATTTTGAAATGATGTAAACTAATGAAATATAAAAAAATTAGTGTAGTATTTTCTTCTATTGATATTCTCTTTCTAATAATTCTTCTTCTAGCATAGAAGGTTCTCCCAATTCTTGTTTGGGTTCTCTATATTTTTTCTAACATCTACTAGAATTTTTTCCCTTTCTCTTTTAGAATTTTCATCAATAATTTAATATTTTTTGGTACATTAGGACCCAAAAATTCTTTATTTTCTAGTTCCTTGTGCCATTCCATTCTTCTAAATTTATGTAGTATTAGGGAAAGTAAATACATCATGTGAATAGTCACCATAGAATTCACATCCTATTTTTTCTTCTCTTTTTGCTTCTATATTCATTCACATAATAACCTAACTTAGGAATATCAAGTCAATTTTTGGCCTCTTCATCTACCTCAACCACCCCTATATCTATTGTTTTGGTAGTTACCTCTACTATAACCTTGAAAAATCATTATTTTAGCTAGTCAAAGTATCATCATTTTGTATTCAAGTTACTAGATGGTTTACATGTTATTTTTTTATATTAATTTATCCTCCATGCTATTTTTTGGTAGCCATGTGTTGGATAGTCATTTAGAATTCCTATAGCCAATCCTTATTCCCTAGCCATGCCTCTATCAATATGATTATTCTCTTCTAATTTCCTTCACTAGTGGTTCAATAAATTCTTCAAAGAGTATAGGATAATCCTTAATTAGATGCTTATCCCATATTTTGCATATACTACAATATCAACTTATTTTTCTTACACTGGATTTCTAAAATTCTATCCAATAATTATAATGAATTTCTTTGTACATCCTATCATTGGAAATTTACACCTTAGGTCTTCATATTTTCTATAATAGGTCCACTAAATGTTATCCCTTCTTGGTGGGGTGATGTCTCTTTTCTCCCACATTTTATGATAATATTTAGATGTATTTTAAATTTTCCCAATTTCAACTTTAATTTCTCCACTTCTTCACTTTCACCAAATTATTTTCTCCAAGGTTGATATTCTATTGTGGTAATTAACTCAGTTTCTTCAATGTAAGCAACACATTCTTTTCTATCTACTGTAGCTCTAATTTTTAGTTTCAAACTATATGTAAACCATTGTATTATATATTTCTCAATTAGTGGTTCTTTTGATTTGTGGACTATAATTATAAAAATTTGATCATATTGCTTCAATAACTCATTCTTCTCTTATAACAAATCCCTCAATTTACTAAGTCTTTTGGTAGGGGCATTAGGGAATAAAAATTTACCATTTTTTTTTTATCTCATCCCATGTCTTGTTATATTTTGGGTACATACTTTAGTATACCATTTTAGTGTTTTTTTTCTTATTCACTCCAAAAATTCATACAATTTGGAAATTATCATCATCAATGTCTATTTTCTCTAACATGATACTAAAATGAATAGATGCATAGTTGCATCCTTAGTATATTTTCCAAACAAAGGAAGATTTATTTCATGTGTTTCCATCCTTGAATGTGTTTTTACTTTTTCCTTTTATAGATTGGGGTTTTTCATTTCTTTTATGTTGTCATGAAATATTTTTGTATTATTTGGCATGGAGGATGACTCTTGGTTTGGGGGGTTACCTCTTCAAGATGTCTTTTCGTCTTTGGAGATGTTACTTTTTTTATATTGCTAATCGTTTACAAATATTTTTCTCATATGAGCATTAACATGAGACCAATACATGATCTAGTGAGCACAACCATTAGAATAATATAAGCTCCTTTCAAGCAACCACACTTAAAACCACCTTTGGAAGAGCAACAATCATAACTTACCAATCCACTTATTTAGAAACCACCTACACATTAGAAGCCAACCATGGAATACCAAGAGACAAATTATAATTCCATATTAGATGTCCCATTGAGATTTAAACTTCGGTATCCACATTGAGAACTCAATTCTTTAAGCAATTAAGCTTAAAACCTTGGATTGGAGATGCAGTTTTTTCTAATGTCACTTATTAATGGCATACCATTTATTAATATAGGATTATCCTATCATTCTTCCAATTTGTCAATTGTATTCATGGATAACTCCTTTCACATTTACCTTATATCATCTTCTTCCACATTCCCTTGTTTATTTTGAAATTTTCATTAATTTTTAAGTGAACGCACATTCCTAATTACTACTTTGTCTAGGTAGTATTTTCTCAAATATAGAGGTTTATATTTTGGAATTAGGGTTATAAAAACCTCAAATCCTTCATTTATTTTGATCCTTAGGTTAAAAAAAATTGGTATCAAATATGGTTCTCAAGTCAAAAATTTTAATGGTGAAGCACATTTTCTTCTCTTCTTTGGTTGAGCACCACTACCTCTAAGACATTTCCTAATTGATTATTTAAATTCATCATATTCCTTTATCCGCTCTACTAAACTAGTCAATTTTGATTCTTATTTTCTTATATGGGTAGTTAGTTACTTAGGTGTTTCATTATTATTTGGTGGCACAATAAATATCTATTCCTCTATTGGTAGAATCACATTACTTTTGAAAACAACCCTCTTGGCATAATCTATAAGGACCTCTAGATTTTTCCATCCTTTTGCAATAACTTTCCTTTTTTTCCTAAGTTTGATTCTACCTCTTTTCTTCTTCTGTGTTTATTTTGTAATCCATCTCAATTTCTTTAAAAATTTCCATTAATATTTTGTTGTCTAGATCTTTACAATAGGTTCTTTTGATTTGGTATCTCATTAATAATTTTATCCATCCTTTGGTTCAATCTAAATCTACCTCAATAGTGACTTCTCTTCAAGATCATTTTTAGGATCCCCCATCCCATTTATCACCCCTTTTTCCTATCTTGTCTCACAAGATAGGACCTAGAGTGTATTACCACACATTTCAATTATTGTAATATTTACCATTAATACTACTTTATTTGGTAGTAATACTTTACCACTACTTTTTCCCTTTTTTATGTAATTCCTTCCTACACACCACAAAAGGGGTCTCCAAAAATGAAATTAAATGTTGACAATAAAATGTAGGTCTTAGGCCTATATTGTTTATGTCAAGAAGTTGGATAGTGCAATGAGAAGAAAAAATTAGCACAATAGATGTAATATGCATAACATTCAAGGATTCAAATAATTTGATATATTCATAGACACCATAAGATAGGTCTAATTACATATGAACATCTCATATTTTGTTTTCACAATATATAATATTTACTACAATAATGGATATATACATCACATATAGTTAGGTAGCTTCTCCCTCTCTTCTCTATTCTATTAAATTATATGTTCTATATCTCTTATTATTGTCCATTTCATATATGTATGTAAATACATATAGATATGTGTCCTTCTTTGAGATATATATATATATATATATATATGGAATGTTCTATAGAAGGTACACATGATGTTATTTTCTACCACACTTGTCTTCTAGTGACTATTGATTTATCATGTTTATAGTTATTGAACTTCCAATAGAGATCAAAAAAACATAAAATGTAGAAAAAAAAACATGCTTGTAGAAAAAGGGTTTCTCTTTCTAGTGTATCATTACAAAGATCCTTGGGATTTGTAGGCATCATCTAATTTTTCTACAAATGATAGTGGTCACATATAATTTGTAGCTACCTAAAATGATGATAGGGAGAACATCCAAAACCCTATTTTTTTATCAATTTGGCTTGCAAATGCCAATTTCCAACATATACTCTCTTTCCATGTAATGATCAAGTGCAGTTCCAAGTATCCAACACATGCAATGTCCATTAGAAAGTTATTACCAAAACTTGACAAACATATTTGGAAATATTGACCTAGAGAAGCCAACTTCTATTGCATTTCACAAGTTTGTAATTGAGATTATTGTTGATCATAATATCAGTGCACAAGATTCCTATCAGTTGCTATTAAAACTACCACTAAACATATGAAACTTAATTCCTTTGTTTCTTTAAATGGAAATAGGAAAACCTTGTTTCATGAAACTTTAGCTAAAGAATGTATAGGACCCACTTCAAGTTATATTGAAAGGTGTATGGTTCAACTAGAAACATTGGAATCATTACCATTAATTGAATCAAGGAGGAGCTATAAAATTTTTTAATTCCAACACAAGCTACAAGTGGACAAAACTAAATATTTCAAATATTACAACTTCAAGTATCAACAAGCTTCACTTCAATTCATTCTAAAGACACTATTTTTTTTAATTTTCTATTGAAGTGAGCTTCTCTTGTACCTTCATTTTTACAACATTCTTTATGAAATTGGCTCATGTAGAAAACATATCATCACTGAATGAGAAATCATGGATACTACCTACATTGCATGGCATGTTGATTTCACACCATTAGAACCAAATAACAACAATCATGATGAACTAGTATCTAATGTACTAAAAGATAAAGAACGCATAGATGTTTATGAGTATCAATTTTTATCATCCCTTCACCTAGGGGACAATGTCCTAATGAAGAAATAGACATGCTTAGATGTTGAGACTTTGAAATAAGCCACAAATAGTTTTCCACTATAATTTCATCCTCCTTGGTGGAAAATATTGATTTATTTATTAACTATAATTATTAAACATACTAGTTTGATGAAATTGAATGAAACTCACATATCACAAAGTAAAATCTATATCTTTAGATCAAAAAATTATTTCAACATTATTGTGAACCATTCTACTTAGGTTGGAATGAAATTGTAGTATTTAATAAAAATCCACGCACAAGCCTAGATCTAGGTGATTATAGAAGATTACAATTTAATCTAGATGTAAACATATAAACAATGTAGAATACAAATATTAGCTAAAATATAATATTGAGAATATGAAGAGATTGATATGAAATTATTTATTCAATCAAAGGAAAGAGTTACAATATATAGCCTCAACATTCTAAATTTGACAAGGATGAGGAAAATACCTAAAACCAAAAAGTAATGGATTACTTTAATTACGAAAGTCCAAATCTAAGAGGATAGGGAAAAGATAAAAATATCATGAAAGGAAATGGCATGTACTCAATTATCTTGTGCTACCTAAGTAATTAAAATAAATTGCCTAAGTAAACTTAAATAATAAGATGCAACTAAATAATTTCACCAAGACCAAACAACACTTTTAATGATTGTGTGTAAGGAACTACCAAAACAAGTAAATCATACTTGATTAATAACATTCATATTGCACTCTTTCAAAATGTACCCCATCCATAAGAGTAATTATTTTTTTCTCACCCCAATAAGTGTGATTTCTCTCAACATTGATGCATCAACCATTCATTCAAAAATTCGCATACCAATAGAAGAAATGAAACCTCTTCAAGGTCAAGCTCTATCTACTTTCTATGAAATCCCACATTTCATTTGTTATATTCTAATTGACAAGATGAACTTCATTGGATCAAGATTGTTAGAATGCATTTACAATAGACTACGTGAAGCATTTCAATACCACAATCAAAGCCCATTTGATAGACACTCTATTGTGATTGTTGGTGCCTTAGGAAAACTATCACATGTACATGATATTTAAATTTATGTTAGATCATCATATGGAACAAAAATTTAGAGATACTTTGAGATAGTAATCACATTGGACACAATTTTCTAATAAGATAGAAATCAACCTAACAAAATCAAACTTCATATCCTCCTTCAAAACATGATAAATGTTGAGGCAACGTAAAAAAAATTAGCAACTCCTCATGTCACACACCAATGAAAGCCTATTTTGTAAATGAGCAAGATGGTTTTTTTCATCCATACATTATTTTCCAAGAAATGATTTGGTTGAACCCCATAACAAAATAAGTTAAAAGATTTGGCCACACTAGTAGCATAGTAAATTGATATTCAAATGAAAAGTAGTTGTAACCAAAGGTGTTATAATGTGTTGGACAAGTTATGCTAACTACAAATTCATGGGTTGCAACTAGACTTGTCAACAATGCACTTGGTCAAGTAATTGTTATTGTCTACAAAAATGAAAGCAAGCCACCAAATCCACCTCTATTTGTTGTCATTAAATTTTACTGTTACACCAACATAAACTAGAAAGAAAAAATAGCTCCAATTGCTCCAAGCACATGTGGTGGATGCTAAAAAATCTCATTAAAAATGGCTTGGGCATTAACAATCCATAAGGCACAAAGTCTAAAGATAAATAGAGCAATAATAGACATAGAAAACATTGACCATTAAGAACTTGCCTTCATAGCAATGTCAATAGTAGAAATTCTATAAAATTCATGGATATTCCTTGCATTTTCATTATAAAGATACAAACATATAGAAAAAATATGTATGTGATCCTATGTAAACAAGAGGAGGAACATCTCAAAAAAAACACCAACAAAAAATTAATTATAATAAAACTACCAAATATATATTATTTTGAATTTATTGTCCACTTTTAAGCATCAAATTACAATAAAGCAACAACAACCATCAAACATCTGAAGATCCACCTTCATAGCGATGTCAATAGTAAGAAGTTTGTGAAATTCACAAATAATCTGTGTATTTTCATTTTAAAGATACAAACATATAAAAAAATATGTCAGTAATCCTCTGTAAATGAGAGGAAGAACATCTTAAAAGAAATGCTGATAAAAATCAATTAAAATCAAACTACTAATATGTATTTGAAATTATTTTGAATTTATTGTCCACTTTTGAGCATGCATTTACAATAGCTGGAATTGTTTTTTGACTTGTCTGCATGAATTTGTTTTCATCAAATCTAGCTTTAATGCAGTCATATTGAGAAATAATTCAAACTATTATCATGAACTCTAGAAATTTCATATTTTTAGTGAAATTACAATCAAAATTTTCCAATTTTCAAAAATCAAACAGACTTTGACAAACTATTTTCTTCTAGAAAATAATATTATATTTGTTTTACATAGAATTTAATTCTAATACTTTATAATAAAAAATACTATCCTAATTCCCATATAACAAACAATCAATAATTTATTGCACGGAAGATAGTGAGTGCATTGGCCCCCTTCTATATACAAACAAAATTTCAACAAACATAATATATTTTTTCTTACCTAATTTCAGGCAAAATTTGACGTCTTACCTAACTTTGTTACCTTCACCAATACGAATAAATTAAAATGGCAGCACCTTTTCACAAGTGAGTTAGAAATATTGCTTTGACGTACATGGTATGACTAGTAGTTGGGATTATTGAATTTAATTTAATATATATTATTATTATACAAATCACATATAAAGATTATAATTAAATATTTTGTTATAAAATAAAATCTCATGTATTTATCATCATAGTTTGAGATTATATATTATATGTGTAGATGTCTAAAAGTGGACACTTAATTTATCCAAATTCATCCCCTTTCATCTTATTTTCATTAATTAAGTAATACTGCTATTATTTAATTAATAGCTTTAATTCTGCCAAATCCCTAAGGTATTTAATCAATAATACCTTATCTCTTTAATCCTCCTTCCATCAATTGAATTATTTATTTAATTCCCTTCATGTCACATCCTCCATCATTTTTATCTTATCCTAATCCATCTTTTAATCTCATCATTAAGGTGTGCACATGCCTAATCCTTTATTAGGATGTGTCACATCCTCCAACTTTTGCAAGTTGGCCTCTAATCTCTCTTAGCCACCTAACCTTCCTCTAATCCTTCACTAACTAGCCTAATCAACCTCTCAAGGAATTTTTAATTCCTTTTATCCTTCCAAGGAATATTAAATTCATTTTTCTCTCTTCCCCATGTGATCTTTGACTTGTCATCAGGTCACATGTGAAATCTAACTCTCTTCTAATCTTCATTAATCAGTCTAATCAAGTGCTTGCACAATCTTAATCACTTAATTGAGTCAACCCTATTAAATGCTTTTCTTTTT
>VDFB02179709.1:36184-58324 GCA_007258455.2 Sequoia sempervirens
ACCAATAATACTTCACAACCTCATAATAGCCAAAAAAAAATGAATGGTTAATTTTTCTTCTCCATTGTCTTATGCCAATTAGCTTATATGAATTCCCAAGCCTCACTATTGAATGCCCCAAAGAAGGAAACAACAAGTTTGATGTTGGACCAAGCCTCCTTTATAGTAAGATTTTGAATTACATTATGGAGAGAAAAAATCTAAATATAGTTGGCACAATTGACTAATTTAACTCAAAATCATGGGACCATAGACCATGACTAAAGCATATAATTTACCATCACTATGTTGAAGCAACATTATGATGAATGCAAAAGCCAAATGCTTTAGAAATAAATGTGCACACAATAACATTTGCCAAAAAAATATCATTTAAGTGAACTAATTATATACAATGAATTGTTTATATATATATATATATATATGATAAGGAGGAAGACATAAGATAGGAGTAAACTACCGACTAAAAGACATAACGTAGGATTAAACTACTGAATAATCCTCCAAAAGGTATGATACATGTAAAATACTTGGGGCAAGTGTAAGAACATTTTTAAAATCATTGTGAAGTGAGACAACAAAATAAAAAATCTTTAAATGAGCTTAAGTGTAGTGTGAATAAGTCTATTAGGTTAAAAAAAATAAGATATGCAAAAGCTACTTTTCACACTAACATTATTTATGTAATGTCAATGCAAGATTGAACTAGAACATAGTGAAAGTTATTTTATAATCTTTTAGAACTTAATACTCCAAAATTTGATAATAAAGTTAGAGTTAACTCTCAAAACATATATTATAACAAGTTACTTCTCACATTTAGAATCAAGGACAACTATCTTTATTTGTCAGCTTTTTACATATTTCACTATTATTTGAAAACTCAATAAGTAAAAGCTATTAAATAAAAGTATACCTATCTTTAAATGAGCGTAAGTGTAGTATGAATAGGTCTACTAGATAAAAGTAAAACTAGATAGATAACAGCTGCATTTCACACCAACAACATTTATACAAAAATCAAGAGTGTAGATGCAAGATTGAACTAGAACACAGTGAAAGCCATTTTCTAATCTATTAAAAACTTAATAGTCACAAATTTGATAATAGAAATTAGAGTTAACTCATAAGATATACATTGAAATATATCATATACTTCTCACATTTACTAAATACACTTATCTTCATTTGTCAAATTTTTTACACATTTCACAACTATTTTCACTCTATTATTTAAAATTAATCATTATATTAATTACTCAACCAAAATAATTAGAAATGTTTTTTTTTTTCCCTTTCCAACCATTAAACAAGGTGTGGTCCTTGTTCAGAAGGACTTTTGCTCATGAGGCATTCTATGTTTGCATATAGATTTACAATGGAGAGAACTTCAACCAGTCAGCTAGCTGTGTTGGATCTTCTATGAAGATAATTAGCAGCAGCACCAACTGTTGATTGCGATGGCCATGGGAAAAATCATCTGAGTTTTCCCGCAACCATACAAACAATAAGTACAAATTTACTGGCCGGGCTCCATTTGCCACTAAAGCTATATGGCACATCTACGCAGGTGCCCTCTGCTTTTCTGAGACTGCATGAATAACCCACCGAAAGCCCCACGTTCATGAAAGCACTGTGACAGAGTAAACCCATTGTGTTAAAATCTGCTGCGCAGTCTAATTTGAACATTTTGTGCTGAATTCAAATCAGATTTTATTTGGGCTTACCTCACAACTTCTAAAACGATGTTGAGGACTGTATAATTGAGGGGATCTGAGACGATGTTATGGTTTTCTATGACGCAAATCAACAGAATTGCTGCTGCCACGAACACAGAATACTGAAACAAAAACTTCGCCAATTGGAAAGAAATTTGATCTTCCTCCTCCTCTCCAATCGAATTGGTATGATCTCGGTATATCGGCTGTCCTGGGACGTACCTGTCATTGTGATCATTTTAGTTTCAGAAAACGTTTATCAACAGGCAGTTACAGACTGTTTACAGATAGTTCAGAGGTTACTTCTTGTTTCACTGAGAAAAGAAGAAACCATTTAGGTAGTGGTCCTATGGAGCATGGTTTGGATACTTCTCATTCATATTTTAGAGGGTTTTATCTATTAGAAGTTTCTGATTTTTATTTTGATTTTTCATTCATATTTTAGAGGGTTTTTATTTATTAGAGTTTCAGGATTTGACTGCTTAGATTCTTTTATTTAGATTCTTCATTCATATTTTAGAGGAAGTTTCAGGACTGCATAGATTTTTTTTATTTAGATTTTTAGTTGTTGAATTGTATAAGGAATGAGGTGTTTTCTCTGATAATTTTGTACAATAGAAATGCTGTATATAGAATTTGGAATAAATAATCGAATAAAAAATAAACACATAATACATAATATTTTGTCAATAATTTTTGGATTTGATTGTGTTTTTGTTTTTCATCAACGTTTCAAATCACCCTCCGTGATTCATCATCAGGATAAGAGACAAAATCACGGAGGGTGATTCAAACGTTGATGAAAAACAAATACACAATCAATCCAGAAATTATTGGCAACAACAAAATAGATTGTGGAAACTTGATATCTTTAACACAATATTTTGTCCAAATTTTTTTTATTGTATATTTTTTTTTCTGTTATTTACTATATATATATATATATTACTTCTATTATATAAATTTATGAGAGCTTTTTTTCCTACATGATTTGAACTCTATTAAAAAAATTAAAATTTATCCTGCCTCTAATAAACTTTGTCCTAAAGATCTAAGGTTTATTTTTGAGGAAGATTAACTTTTGTAAGGCTTTCAATAAGAGTACAGACAGATAGATACTTTTCAGAGATTTCAGTGGTTAGCTGTTGTTGCACTGAACAAAATAATCTCATGGAGCGTTTGGAGACTTTTCAAAGATATTTCAGAGGGTTTTAATGCTGTTGAACTCCAAATTATGAATTCCTCCAGCCAAACACAGTTTCTATTCATCCACAAATGCTTTAAGGTTTAGGCTCTTTATGCGGAGGTATCTTTTTGCTGAGGGATGGGCCCTTGCAACTTTGTGGCTATTCTAATATTTTTATAATATTTTCATGAGAAGGTAAGATCTTTTCAGTAGCCGAAACTATCTCCAATAGGTATGCCTAGAATATAGCCGAAACTATCTCCAATAGGTACAGCCTGAGTTGGCCTAATGGTGGAGAACTTGTACTCTTGAAAGAGAGGTCACAAGTTCAAATCCTGCAGGGGGTAAGGTATGTACACCTCATATTGTGGAGCACGAGTTAGGTGCCTCCCTCAGATTTGGGAGTATGAGGAGTCCCATATATACTGTAAGCTGTCTGTACACCCAAAAACAGATTGCCTGGTATTCGTGGACTATAAAATAATAATTTAATTTAATTTAATCCTAGGGATATGGCACGCGAATTGATAGATAATATTCATAGGCTACAAGACAACATTGAAATCCTCGTTAATATTATTTCAAAGTGGGGGAGGATGGATGCTTAACACTAGGAGCCAAGGAATTTGCCTGGTTTGGGAGTACCATACCTTTCCATATGAGAAGTATATAAAACAAAATCCGGTACTAAACTCTAATAATCATTAAATTCCTAAAGGGTGTATATAAAATCCAAACATGAAGACTGCAGAAGAACAGGTGGGCTCCATACAAAGCACAATATAGAGAAGCCCACAACACATAATCATCGGATCTGAACTTCCTTATAGAGATGAGTGGGTGAAGGCTTAACAGGGAGAGCAAAGTAAGAACAGCAATCAGAGTTAACAGCATACATGATAAGGATGAACGCATACAAGACTGTAGGAGTCCAATCCCCAAGGTTCCAGACATTCACACCAGTGTGACGGGCTGAAATACTCTGATAAACAGCATTCACAAACTTCTCCAGCGGTGAAAACCCATTGACCATTTCATCGTTCCACATCAAGCCCAGCACCAGAGAAACCGGCAGAGTAACGAACCCGACCGTGACCAGTACCAACCACATGGTCTGCTTCTTCGGATACAATGAATCACAGAACCTTCTTGGGTTCCTAAGCATAGGGTCAAAAATTGCTCCTTTCTTTTCCTCCTTACTCCATCTCCTGTCCACCCAGACCACAGCCCTCAAAGCCACAGGAAACATAGTGTTCCCCAATAGCATTTGCCCGGCAAAGATAATCTGCAGCACCAAATCCTTAGTAAAGGGTGTCATATTAGCATTGATAGGAGCGTTCCCTGCATTTGCAAAATGTGAGATGATCATGAAAACTGTGAAGAAAACAACATTCCCACCAGAATCCTTCACATGGGCTCTCGCAGACTGTTTAGCAACGAAATAAATCGCTGCTAAAACACCTCCTGTAAACTGAACTACTACCCAGTAAGTAAAAACAATCCGAGCCAGATACCCAAACACCTCTTCCTCATTTACTCTGTCTGGAACCTCTTCTCTTATTGTTTTCTCTTCCAACTTCCTTGTATTTTCCTTCCCCGTGTAGACTGCAGGGGCCTCGCTCTGGAACAGTGCACCCAACCCATTTTTCCATGTATTCTTCTTGTGCCGAAGTCTGATAGATGTCAACACATCTCCATCTGATCTGTAGGGCCTGTACAGTGGCAGCTTGGTTTTCCCAAGGACAGAATCACCAAACTCCTCTATTTTATCACTCTCTGGTCGAACTTCCTCTGTAAACGTCTCTGAAAGAATTCTCTGAAACCGAAATGACCCGCCATCAGATACAACATTGTGCCCATCAGATGAAATGGATACTCCTTCCTTGTCTTGTATAATATCTCCACTCACAGCCCCAACAACAGGGTCATGCAAATCCAATTCATGAGAGCTACTATGCTCACCAATATAATCTTCCTTGTCTGGACTACTTCTATTTCTACTCGAGGCCAATCTTAATATCAGCTCCAAAAGAGTAGTGAACACCCTGGCTCCAATGAGGCAGAGGAGCATAAGCACAAACAGCTGAAACGTAGACAGAGTGGAAACGGAAACACTTACTAGACCAGAACTGGTCACTGCAGAAAATGAATTGAACATGGCATCTATCAATTTCACCTGGTCTGAAGTCTTGTTCGGGGCACAGAACAACACAAGCCCCCACAACACACCCATTCCTACTATGTAAACCATTAGCAGGCAATACTTCACAGAAATCCATGGAACTGCCCATTTTGGGAGCCTGGATTGTAACTTTTTGGCTTCTCCGACTATATGATCATACAGGGAAAGCCAAAAACCAAGCTTGGCACCCATCTCTTTGTACACATCAAGAGAGGCTCTCCAAGGCTATCTAATACTGCTAACCCACCAACATAAAATCACAGTTCATGAATAATCAATTATTATAAGGAACAAAAGACACGCTAGGTATTATTATAAGGAACAAAAGACACGCTACCTAGGTGTAAAAATTCTCTCAAATTTTCATAAAATTTAATTTGAAGTAAATTAGGTTATAATATATCACGGCGCAGGGGGCCTCGTTCAATTGGCTAAAGCATCATGTTGTAGGTAAGGTCACATTTGTATTCTAGTAATCCATTTCCTTTGATGTGATATTGTTCACTTCATATAAAATTGCATTGTAGGTTAATAATCTTGATGTTATCTAATAGGATTTTCAAATTGATTGATTGTGACCAATTTTAGTCTTTCTACTCATAACCCGTACCTTAGTCTTATTACCCTAATGATATATATAAGTTCATATCTAATTTTCTAATGATATATCAATAAGGATTAATGGTTAATTTGGATCTTGACATAAAAATCTAAATACATTACAACAGACTAAATGATAAAAAACACACATATTTAATCATAGCCTTGAGACAAATCCATAATAAATTTTAAGTTGGTTCCTAAACATGAAGATAAATAGTTTGTGATAGTGAATTCAAGAAATCCATAACACAACATGAATAACTATACTTAATTCATACAGTGTCTCTCTTGATTGAGTTAACTCATGACCTCTTGGACATGATTTGTCCTAACTCACTCACCCAAGAGGCATGCATAGTTGTGTTTTACTAATTGTATTATTGCTCAAGTAAGCTCATTCATGTTAGTTGATATAAAAACAATATTTTTTTTTAATCTAATTTCAAAGCTAATTTATAGATAATAGGTTCTAGGCGATTGTGTTTATCACAAATCTATCATAAGGTCTTTCCCCCAATCTATTTATATGGGAGATGTTAAAAATAATAATGTTTCCCTAATTTATAGAACAAAGTTTAATGTCAAGGGGAGGATCATCACAACATGAGAAAATAAAGATCAAAGGCATGAGAAAAACACTATGAATAAGAATCAAATAAAATATTTTAGAAGTTCCATCCTTTAATACTTACAATTCCAATGTATTATTATTCATTATATTGATAGATGGTTGTAGGAGATATATAATTTGACAATAAGGGCAATTTGAACTCTAATACTCTTTTTTATTTTCTAGGTTTTCACTTTATTTAGATTAATGGTATTATCCTTTGCTGGAGTGTTTTATTCCCACCCTCAAAAGTCTTAGAATGCTAATGTTTCAAATTTAATTTGATAATAGTGTTCTTGATACTTGAATCAAATGTATATTTTTGCTCTAATAAAGTCTCTAATAGGTCATTGCTCATTTTTCCATTAAAACAAAGTTCAATGAGAAAAGGAAAAGTTAAACATAATTATTTTTCTTATTATAAATGTTCAACTGCATACCTTTCACTCAAATGTTAACTCAATTTTAAAATAAAGTTAAATTGCGAATATAAAAAATGAGAGTCAAAATAAAAAATCTTGATCAAACAAAAGAAGCAACCAACAATGAAATATCTAGTTATTTCTCTTGTCTTGCTATCTTATTTTGTGCTATTCATTTTACTAATGAAAAATGAAAAAAATAATAAAAACTCAAATGCCATTACCCATAATCTTCATATATAAATATCCTACCCCATCAATAAATTTTACAGGTATTATACATGATTAATTTTAGAAAGATCTACCTCTTTGTCACCTCTCCTTACTACCAACTCCCTTAAATTTTTTATGCCTCTGCTTCAACTGCAGCTAGATCATCTTTGGAAGTATTAAAATTTGAGACTGATGCCTTGTTATCCTTGGCATTATTGTCTATAGATATTGCATGAAGCCTAGTGAAGGATTGCATGCCTATAACTTCAGGTGTTCTTCGAAAAAGTTATCTTTTGGTTGTCCCTTGCTATTTACAAGCCTCTTTGTAGCCTTTGCAAGTAAAGGGTCCTTGAATTTGGCAACTGAAGTGAAGTCTATGCTTTGGTCCCAGAAGCTCCTCTTAGATAGTAGACCATCTTTCACAAGCTCCTTGAGGGAAATCAAGAGAGTATTCCAACAAAGGAGAGCCATCGTCAGCAAACTTATTCCCTAGAGGTACAAGAGGAAGGACTTACCAAACTTTAGAGCTGGTAGTTTCAAGCCAATCGAGGAAGTTAGAAAATCTATTGGCCAAGCTCACTAATTGTGTAGGGACCAGGAAAAGAGGTGGGATGCAACAAAATCCCTGCCCTTCTACACTTCCAAATATCATTGGAGGATGCCAGTCCACATAATCTTCAGGGAATGCTTATCGTATTTCATAATCATCCAAATCCTTGGTCAAAATGTTGTTGCCTCTCATTCGTGGTATAAAGTTTTCATAATCATCCAAATCCTAGGTTTTTAAGATGATGACGGCTCTGTGAAAATGACAATGGCCTTTTCTTTCTACTATAATCTTTTGGCAGCGAAAGTGGGTATGTGTTTGCTATCGTCATGATTTTTCTTTTAACAAATGGACATTAAGAACAAGATCTGAACCCAGCAATAGTCAAAAATGTCAGAATCATGTCATTTAATGTACAGATTAATCTCCTCAAATTTTCCTTAACTCCTCAAAACTCCCACACCAAACTCCTAACGTCTTTGCTACTATGCCACCTACCAACTGTTTCAAGCATCATGCATGCTATTTTAAATAAATCTAGGATGTGTTGAACCAGAGCTTTATAACATGCTTATTGGTTTTTAAAGAATTTTTTTTTAAAAAAGAAAAAAGTTGTATTTTATACTGAGGATCAAATTAAGTTTTCTTAAATTTAACTTTGAAATTCTGCAATCTGCAATTATTTACATGCAAACATATGTATATACCAATCTAATCATATGGAGTGATGTGTGTTTGATCCCCTCACTATGGTTTGTTTTTAAAATTTATTTAATTACTCAAAATATTAGTGTTGACCAAGTGGGTTGTGACACACACGAAAAGGTGAGATGAACCATAGTTGTGGCAAAGTTCAAATCCAATAGCTTAAGAAGAACAAAGAAAACCAATACTACACAATCTCTAAACTAGATATGGCTCTCCTCAATCACCATAAGCACTACTATTTTAAGATAATAGAGGCAAAACAATATCTAACAACTTGGAGTGCAAAGTTCAAGGCCACAAAACAAGTTCAAGGTTGTATTTGTGGGAGCAACATTATAATGAATACAAAAATCAAAATCTTTGACAAATGAATGTGCACAAAATAATGTCTAAAACTATCATAAAAGTGAAAATCAATAATATATAATGAACTCTTTGTATATGTAGGACAATGAGGAAGAAGGAAGGTAGGATTAGACTATTAACTAACCCTTGAAAAGTTGTGACACATGTAGAACACTTTAGACAAGTGTGAGAACATTTATAAATTCCCTATTGGGTGAGACAACAAAATAGAAAACTTGTAGGTGAGGTTAAGTGTAGTGTGAATAGGTTTACTAGGTGAAATTAAACTAGATATAGGTAACATCTACTTTTCACACTAACACCTCCTCTTAAGTGTTATTTAGGAGGAAAGCTAATTACTCAAAAAGCGAGTCTTGGGAATTAGTCTTGATGAGGAACTCATGTCAATAACTTGGATCTCTTACAAATGAAGTAAAGAAGACCCTATAGAAAAAAATCCTCTCCAAAAAAGAGAACAAATACAAAGAAAAGAGGACTCAAGATGACCCCCAAGGACAACTTCTTTCACCCCAAGCATATGTCACAACTCAAGATACTAAGGTGATACTAAAGGTTTAGTGAAGATATTTGCAACTTGTTCTAAGTAGAAAAATACTCTAAGGAGAGAATTTTTGGTGTGAATGTGGGTATTTCCTATTCGATTTAACCCTTTGTAGTGTGAACAAGGAAATTTATCTAACTAGTTCCTAGTTGTGACCTTTTCACACATGTTCACATGTTAAGTTTACTTAGCGAGTTAGGAATATTTCTAGAAGTCTTAATTGTCGTGTGGTCTTATTTTATCTTATACCCTAGTTGTCACATGACAATGTGACATAGGATTAAGACACCCGACATCATCCTAGTTTGTTCTACCTCTCAACCTTGCTTATATAAGCAAGGTGTCATATGTACATTTTGTATTGTATTGTATTCCAAACATCCACTGATCACATTTGATCTAATATAGTTTGCATCAATTATTGCAAATTTATGCTCTTTGCTTTTCTCTCTTGTAAAAGGTTATTTTTGGTTTTGCAGGTGATCTTGGGAGCTTGAGTCCTTGAGTGACTCTAACATGGTATCAGAGCTTTAGATCTGCAAATCCCCTTATTAGATATGAGGGTGATTCAAGATTGAGCTTTTTCTTGATGCACTTTGAGGTAAAATGGAGCTCACCATTTATTCCAGAAAGCCCAAAAATGCTTATTTTCATATAAAATACTTGATATTTGGGTGACAAAAAAATTTAGGCTATTTTTTAGGGATTTTGTAGGGCTTGTAGAAAATTTATATATAGAATCATACATAAAATTTAATATAGTATTGTATAAAATCGATACAATATGAATTCGTACAATTTGTACCCTATCCTACCAGTTGCTATCAAATATGTAGGTCACGGGTAGAATATTCCTTGAGGAATTGATATGTTCATTTGTACCTTCTACATCACTTTTGTGCTAGTCTACATCATATTGCACCAACATAGTTATGTTTTTGGTTGTTTTTTAAAATTAAATATTATATTATATGTTCTACATTGGGTTATCATCTTATATTCGACCCTCAGTCGTGTATTCGTTGTGGCCCTCAATCTCATGTATGCAAGGAGTTAATCTATTGGAAGAATAAGAATATTGTCATTGATATGCTTATTGGAAACATGAGCATGGAGTATATGTATAGTTTGTATAGTATACAGTTTAGCGGTGATTGATGTCAACATTGTTTTTGGGTATGAAGATCTCGATGCAGACCAATTTGTATAGCTTGAACTTGTTTGAAGATGATTATCAAGTGTAATTTTACAAGAAGGTTTGATCCAGTGAAGACAAATGAACAGAAAACTAGCTGTGTCAAAATAGTGTTTTCAAGGTACAACACATCCGATATTTTGGTTTGCATTGGCCTCCATTGTGTAGAATCTTGCTTTGCAATTTTAAAATAATTTTATTGGATATTAGAGGATTTTATATTCAAAGTTTCACATTGGTTTGGCTCCTGGTGTTGAAGTTATAATGAATGACAGTAAATGGTTTGATAGTAGTAGAGGTTTCCCATTTAGTATGTATGTTTTGGTGAATCCACATCTCTCCATAGATTGGTATTTGGCCTTGTGGATTTATGAAGATGTTGAAAAATGTTAGTTGTGCCTATATTCCAAGTGGCATGAAGTTTTGAGGTTTGCATGTCGGTTTGAGGTTGTATAGTTGGTGAATTTCATTGTTAGACCATTACTGGTGTCGACCTAATAAGGTTTGAATATTGTGGAGTTTTGAGAAGTATTGATCCATTATGTGGGAGCTATTATAGGTCCATGTTGACCTGTTTGGACTTTTTATAAGTTTTGAATCATGGCGTGAATCATGCATGTGTGTGTGATGAGCCAACAAGGCATATTTTGTATATTACATGTAATTAGGCTAACCTAATTGATGTTGTAAGTGTTTGTGGATGAAACGGATATATATATATATATATATATATATATATATATAGATCTTTTATGACATTTTGGTTATAGTGAAGTGATGTGATGTACAGTTGATGCAAATTGTGGAGTATAAGGTGAATGCAGAGAAGAGCAAAGTGTTAGTGCAAATCAATACGAAGTGTATAAAGTCTATATATTGAGCTTCAATGGAACTATCTTCCAATATGTGGTAGATGCAATTGTTGCAGCTCACATATTGGCTATGGGCCACCACTCTCTTAGATATCTTTTCTTCTTTCTATGGGAAGTGAGTCTAGCTATAGTGAGCACTTCTATAATATCTTATAACTGGTTATAATATATTGTGAGCTAATCCTCATTGTGGTTTTTCCCATTTTTTGTTTTCCATGTAATAATACAGTGTTCTTGTGTTATGTGATGTTGATGGTTGTTTCCATGATTTCCTTTCTTACTGCAAATTGAAAATGCTATGGGGATTGAATGTTTAAATGTTTAAGTGGTTTCAAAGAATACCGATTCACCCCCCCTCTCAGTATTCCAGGTGTTCAACAGTCGGTATTAGAGCTTGGTTCCTTGGAAGGAGCTTAACCGCTTGGGGAAATTTTTGGAGGTTGAACACATGATTATTAGAAGATTTCCTACTCCTCCAGAAGAGATACCTATTGTTTGGTTTACTGAATAGGAGTGCATGGTTGAAATGAATGGATAACTCAGAATAACTCTTGAAGATTTGGAAAGGACTGAAAGTGAGAATAAAGATTTGGAGGAAAATGTTAAAGAATCAGATGAATGCTTCAAAAAGTTGAGAGAACAAATCAAGAAATTTAGAGGACATAAGGAGGTCAGTGAGAAATTGAATCATACAAAGATTCAAATGACCATACTGAATCTCCTAAAAAGTGTCCACACAAGATGCCTTAAAGTGAACATATGTTGAACCATTAGGGGAAAATATGAGGTGTAGACTCGAGATTGGTGATCAACCTCCCCAACTGCAATAATATCTCTGCTATGCAAATCTTGGATTATGGTAGAATCTGGTGTGAAATCAACACTATTGCATGCTCCACCATGTGTGATTTGATAGATAGAAAGGATATTGGTTGATAATGAAGGCACCCAAAAAAAATCATTGAATGCTCTGTTATCCATAAATCAATGGATCCCTTCCCACAAACATGCATATATGTGTTGTTAGCCATCAGGATGAAGCCATGTGATGTGAGGCTCCTGAATCAAGTATCCACCACTCTAACTTAGAATCGACAATTGCAACAATTTCTTGCCCCTTATGGTTGTTGGATAGTTTTGATGAAGAAGAAGATGACAAACCCTTTGATGATGAAGACTCATTGATTTGATGCTTCTTAAGAAGATGCTTCAACTCATCAATTTATTTTGAATTACATTGATGTTCATCATGCCTTGATTTCTTGTAATAGGCACATGTAGGCTTCTCCTTCTTTAATGATTCCCCTATAGAGGGAGAGAATTTTGATTCTTTATGTGGCTTGTTATTTTCCTTCTTTTGCTTCTTATCAATATTCATTGATTCTTTTTGTACCTTTGACTCACTAGCCAACAATGCTTATGACTTGGAAAACTTGATTAGACCCATGATCATTAACTTAGCTTCCTCTTGGATTAGGAGATTTGTAAAGTCATCAAACTTAGGATCAACATATGATGCTCCCATAGAAATTCGATGGGTATGAAAGCCAAAAAAAACACTAAATACTCAGGACTAAACTTGGATAACACTTTTAGAGTCAATTGCAAATACTCTTTATCAATGTTGCATTCTTTCAATTGTGTTCTTAATTGCTTAACTTTGGAGATTTAGTCTTAGATGTGGTCAAAACATTTAGGATCAAGATTCATCAAATTATTATCAATTTGATAACCCCTAATCTTATCTGTTTTACCATACAATTTTTCAAAATCCTCCCAAGCCTCTTTAGGTGTTTTGCATGATTCAACATGAAATTGTGAATCAAATGAGACTAATGAACTTATGCATACAAGTGTTTTCTCATGATTGAAAGCTCCCATTTTGCCAATTCTTTAGCATCAATAGGTTGAGGAATGATTTCCTTTAGATAGCCTATTAGAGCTTTCATCATGAGATAGTTCCATACTAATTTTCTCCAGGTAGCATAATTATGTAGAGTTAGGAGTTCAATTTGAGATTTCCCCATTGCAAAAACACAAACCAAGCAAAAGAATGCAATCAATCACTGTAATATTACCCAACCCCCCCAAATTACTCAATTAAGAAAACCCCCAAAGCAAATATATGATTTGTGGCACGTTATACTTAGTGCAATTATAGGCACCACTTGCCAAAAACAACTAAGTGGACTTTATATTAGTGCATACAAATTGTTGAATTAGGCCACAAGATCAAAGTAAAATTTCTACAAAAAATGAGATCAAAATAATTACACCACTGGAAAGTACACAAAAAATATGCACTTTCAAAAAATAATTCACCCAAAAATGTTATTGTAGGAGCAAGAACGAAGCTCTTGAAGTTATGAAAATGAGAACTACTCATCAACACCTATGAGAGTCTATAATTTTTGGAATACCTAGACACCAAAATCAAAAAATGATTGCACCACTATGAAGAGCACAAAATTCTACCCTAAATAAAAAGAACTGCTTGAGAAAAGAAGGTCGTATGAGCAAGTTATGGGCCTCTGAAGTTGGACTGCAAAATCAAAATGCTTATCCATGAAGGGGGAATAATACTTCAAATGGGTGTTGACATCAACAAACAACGTGATTAAATTTGACATCCAAATGGTTGTTACACACTACAGATGGTTCAATTTGTCGTCCAAATGGATGTCACAGGTCAGCACGAGTCCACTTGACGCAAGGAATATGAGAATATTCTTTAAGAATATTATAGCAAATATTATCTATTTTATTCATCGCCCGTTTTCAATGCCTGTCAGTGCTTTTTCAAAAAGGTTGTTGGTTTTTAATAAACAGAAGGGTCATCAAATTTTTGTTTGATTGACTATGGAGAATAATGACTTGTCGCATGGAAATTGTGTGGGGGGGCCACGGGTACCTGTAACCATGCAGGTCTATAGTGTACCATGTGGTACCTTGACAAAATATTTAAAAAAAAACTCTACCGAATTTTGATTTTATATATATTTTATTTTTAAATTAAAATCTTTAGAAAAAACTATAGTAAGAATCCAAAAAATTTAATAAAAAAGTATTTCACCTCGACCCATTTTTTTCCTCTGCCAACATTATGACCTAGCATTAATGGCAACCTAGGGGGCCATATAACTCCCTAGGAATTTTTTTTTTCCTCAATGGACAACTTCTCATATTTGGATGATTTGACAATCTATCTTAGAGATTTTTGCCCTTCTGGATTGTTACCCACAAATGTGACCCCCCTTCTCCTTTTCTAACTATTTTTTCTTTTTGCCTAAGTCCGAGACTTAAACTTGCATTCAGGTGGTTTTTTGTTGTCTTCCTCAAACTCAAGCGAGTTTTTTTTGGTTCGTCAAACCTCTTATTTTACTGCTTGCATTGTTTGTCCTTCACTAGGCGATATTTTCTAACCTTTTTCGAACTTTCCTTTCCTCCAAAAGTGGATGTACGAATATTAAATAACTTGATTGATGAGTTGTCATGTGTTAGAATTTGGAAACTTCACCCACAAGTCATGCCTTAGGCAGTATTCTTTATGTTGTTTGAAACCTAGGTGGGGTTTTATCAAGTTTTGTGAACTACCCGTTTCGCCGCCTAGAAATTTTTCAGTGATTAATGTAATGATAGTGAGCCTGATTTATTTAACTAGTACATTTTGCAGAAAGGAAGCCAACATTTTAAAACATGATATGAACAAAAAACCAATAAATCTATGCATGCAAAGACACCATAATATCAAAACAAATATTTTATTTATATATAAAAATGTTTTTACATTGCATCAACACTACAAAAGTTGTCTAGCTCAACTACAAAAGTTCATGTGATGAACACAAAAAAAGGACAAAAGAGACATTTTGTCTCAGGTACATGTTGATCTGTTTTTTATGCACTTCTCAACACAGGTAATGCATAGGTGCATCACCTCTATTGAAAGACAATCTTCCACAATCAAATTGCAGAACACTATCCTAAGGTCTCTAATGTCAGGTCTTGACAGTGCTTGGAATACCTCAGTTGTTTCATGTGATTTGCTGGAATTACAAGGCGAACTTATGGATGAGTTACAAAATGTGGGAAGTTGGATTTGCAAATGGAGTTCTTAAGGTGTAGAGATTGTTGTTCAGTTGCTACAAGTTCAAAAAAATAATTTTGAACTCCTATTTTATCTTCAGATTTGGCTTCACAATGTGCAATGAACCTTAGCTTAGGTTACTTTAAGAAAAAAAAAGGAAAAAGAGCAAGGAAAGGGAGAAGTTCCTAGACCCAAAACTACGAATGAACAGTGATCATGGAGGCTGCTATAGTAGACAAACTTCCTAAATTGGATTTTGCTTGGCCAAGAGGAACCTACAATTACACAAAACCAGTGCAATTTTCAAAGGACTGTAGATTTTTAGATTGCACACACACATCATGAACATGCAATTGAACTAAGTTGCAACAATGAAGTAAGGAAGCTCAGACTAGCTTTACAAAGTGATTCATCATCAATAAACCACCAAAAACATGAGTTAGAAATTCATCAAATACTGAAACAACAAACACCATCATCACTTCCACTCAAGAAACTACAACTAAAACTAACATGGAAGGTAAAACCATGCATGCATAATGAACAAACTCAAGAGAAAAACCCATAAATCATGCAATGTGATTCTCTATTGTTGTAGAACCTTTACACCAACTCTCCAACCATTTACAAATGAAGGGGAGACCCTTATTTATAGTTTTCCAAAGCCCAAATGAATGGATAGGATTGATTTACAATGAATGGCTCAGATTTGTTTACATTAGGGTTTCACCTACCCCCCATTATACAATAATTTAAAATACATCTTTTGTCCTTTTCCTAATTTTTGTTGTAGTGCCCAGGTGTTGTAGCAGATTTTTCCTCTGGAAAATTTCCCTTTTGTTGTAGCAGGAATTGCCTGAAGGCTGCCTTCTTCCCTGGATAAATTTGCAATATTTCTTTAATGAATCAGAAGAGCCTTGACGATGATTTGCATTAGTGGATTAATCACCTATGATCTGAGAGACAATTTTGAATGGATCACGATCACTTGAAGAAGAACAAGACTGCCTCTTCTCTTACTTCCAACTTTAATGGACAACCATCACACTCCCCTTGGCCTATTGTCATACATCAGCCATTGTTCTTGATAAGTTGATTGTTATTTAGCTGCCTCTTCAAGTGCATCACTTGGGAATTGAGATCTTCTCCTCGGTCTAGATTCACAGGTGATATTTTGTTATTATTTCCCTTACAGACTTGGTGAGTGACATGCAAATATTTCATTTGAATTGTGTGATTCATGATTTTTATCCTTCTTGAGTTTCCCTTAGTATGACTCAACAAACCCCTTCCTGAAGGCATGAAGTGTTGATGTGTGGCGACTAATCATGGTATAATGTACATCCCAACATGTATCCTTGCTGAGGTCTAGGGCTAGGCTAGGCCCCGGGCAGGGATTCAGGGGCTCCAGCCCTCGAGAAAAATTTTCCTCCTATTTTTTCACATTGTCATTGAAAAAAGAAAAAGTCAACAAAAAAAAGAAAAATCCGACTTTGTAGAACCCAAAATCTGGAAGCTTCTAATCTTGTTAGAAAGGGGTTCGGATGGGTGTTACAGTATAATGAAAAATGCAATTATTCGCAAGATTGTAATAGGTTTTTGCACTGAATAATAAAATTATTGGATGGTTGCGGTTTAGTGGATGTAGCCTAGATTGGGTGAACCACGTTAAAATCTTTGTGTTATAATTTATTTTGTGTGTTTTTAGTTTCTCTGTTTATTACTTAAATATGCATTTAATTCTTAGATATCTACCTTTTCTAACCCTAACATGAAGTCATAGGCATCCTGGAGTGACTTTTCTGCCATAACAATCTTTATTTCACAATCACGACCCTGCACAAGACAATAAATATAATCAGGCCCATAACGTATAAATACATAAATACATAAAATTTTCCCTTGATTTCCTCATTCACATCATCAATCTTCATGGTTAAAATAGAAGAGAATACTTGTATATTCACTTATCCACAACTTCTTATGGTCTAAATAGCCCCCATGTACATATGATCCAATTGTTGAATACTTGCCTCTTCACTGCAACCTTAATCATCCTGGAGCTACTGGTTAGCCATTGTGGGGAGAGACCACAAGATGGTCGTTAGCAGAGATGACATCACATGAATGGAGACCCACGTAAAGCTTCCCATCAAAACAAGAGAGTGTGGATCCAACAATGAAATCATCATCTTACCACCCTATGCGAATTAACTTGGGTTAACTTTGATTCCAATGGAGTAACTGCCAAGCTGCCTCAGATTTTGGTTGAATTTTGGCCCAAGTAGACCTTCATCTTCTTCCTACCTATCATCCATTGTGCTAATCGGGTGGGACGACACTGACCCTTATAGGCCGCATAGGGGAGAAAGTCGTCAGAGATATTGGTGTGGGCCACTATGTTAGAGACGTCATTTGTACATGACAAAACACTAACGACCTCCCATGTGAGAAGTCTTGTGCAACATCTCGCCAAACTTTGTTAATCAAGTTTCTTCCCTATTATTCTCAGCTTACTTTGAATGGTCCTAATAATCATCTTTTCTCATGGTATAGACATGATCCCCGATTTTCGTTTCCTCCATGATTTAGTTTCTCCGAACTATGGCATCTAGAGACTATCTTGCCAATGCTTTTGATCAAGCCTGCTTTTAAATATGCCATCAAAAGTTTATTACTTCCCTCAACTTTCTCTTACTGTTTATTTAATCAGTTTGTTATATTATGTTTGTGTGCCCAAGAACGCTGGACTTCTCACAAGCCAGTTAGTATAGCGGATGTGTGATTATAATGAGACAAGGCGTTGTTAATAAAGGTGTTGGGAGAAATGGCCTCCACACGCATGGAACCCGCATGAGTAGCCATCATAAAGAGAATTGTAGGTGGAGGGCTGCGGGTTGGTGTAGTGGCTAAGCTATAGTGAAACAATAATGATTATAGACCCTTAAGAGTGCAAAACCCACATTGATGAACTTTGCAGAAAGACAATACCCACCAGCTGGGAAGAGGAAGCCGTGGAAAACATCAACGGGCTGAAAGAAACTCACGTCCCCATCTCCAAATGGTATGCCTTTTGCTTACTACGAACTTCTATATTTGATATTCAGACTAAGATTTGTAAGGACTTCGTTCACCCATGATATCAAGAGATATCTCTCTTAAGCCACTCGTATTCATTTTAATGCCCACTTCCTCATCCATTTTTTTGCAAGTTACCAGCTCCTTTGCAATCAATTATTTTTTTGACTACCTTATGATATTCTTATGACTTCGTGACTCGGGCCTTGTTTGATTTTGTTTTATGCGCATCACTCAGCAACACAGCTTAGTGGCTCACATATTTGAATCGTGGTTGCTCCAAGAGGAGCCATTTATTATAACCATCTTTGCTCGTGCTCAAGGCGATTGTTTAGTGATAGCAATTAGAATTCAAATACTAAGCTCCCAACGTTTTAGTCGAAGCACCAAGCAGTGGCTCTAATAGCATAAAGGTCTTTGAACAACAGTCTACAAATGCTAAGTCTCACCTAGCGATAATGAGATTTCATGAATATCTTTTGCTACAATCACCCCTCCCATATTGGCGTATGTGGGATTATGGAAAACAGGACGGGGCAGGCTGAGTAATACATGCAAGCATGTGTGCAAATCCAAGAAGAAATTCTCCATGAATGGATGGCCCACATATGAAATTTCCACTAGGGATTCCATGGGTGAAAAGGTCTGGGAAGCAGCTAGGTGACAACCACCGTAGAAAATGGTGATGGGTTACCATCTTTCCCCCAAGCGGAATCCACATACAAGATTGTTGCTTGAACATGCGAGCGTTTGAGCACAGGAGGATGAGGTGTAGTAGCCGTGGTAGTAGCGGTGGAGACCAACTGCTACCACTGAAGCAGAACCTGCATCTGGGATGGCCGTAGGTGAGGGAATGTGGGGAGATGGATGTGATGTCCATCGTGGTCAATGGTGGCTGGCTAAGGGAAGCCCGCGTTATGTTCTCCATGACATATATTTCTCCAATCTGTGAGTGCTTAATAGTTTTCTCATGGTGTCGATCATTTGTGTATACCTCAAAACAAGACCTCCTCTTTCATGAGAACCAATCTGCTACTTCAAATGGTGATGTCTCTAGCCAATGGCCAACAATTTAAAAGAATTGCTGGCTAAAAGGGCACGCCAACACTGTTATTTAATCTCAAGCCTTGACTTTAATAATTTTTGGCATTTGGATGGATTTTTTTTGGTGGGGTGGACATGCTTAATAGATTAGCTATCCCCTCGACATGAATTTCGTCGAATGTTGTCTTTTTATCCATTTTCACTATGGGCTGTTTCATTGTTAAAACATATCCCTAACTTGACCACAACGATGACAACCGTTGTTAGTTCCCATAGCTCCTTAGTTTGGTAGATTCTCAGACTATTACTGAGGGACTCAACATCTATGAGCACTTTATTTTGAAAAAGGTGTCGCTTCATGCTCTTAACAATGAAAGTGCTGTCATTCTCATATCTTTCTTCTTGGAATGAATGGATGACTTTGAACTTAGTAAATGATTATGGCGATGGTGTTTTAGTGCCAACCTTGAAATCATGATTGTGATATTAAACAATAGGGTGCGGGAGCCATTATGCAATAGGGTGCCAAAATGTGGAAGGCGCAGGTCAAGGCCTATTGAAGGTTGAGGTCGTTATACTCAACGAAACACCCATATGAGGTCCACATAGACAATGTCCGATGTGGGATAGAGAATGTGAGACATTGCTCGAGGGTTGTCACCAAGAGAACAATGAAGGATGGAGAGAGACCTGCAATGTGGGTTCCACATAGATGAATTTTGCGGGGATAAATGTGCGGAAAGATGCCTCGAGAGGGCTATTAGAGGAACAACAAGCACTACAGGATTTGACACCATTTTTTGACACTCGTTCGTCGGTCATTCGACAAATCTCTGTCGGAAGAGCGACGCAATGGCTAAAAATTTTTCGTCGCAAGGCCGATGAAAAATTAAATGTCTAAATAACGGCAAAGAATCGTTGGTCGGCAGCATCATGAAATACCTCAGGATTTTGTCAGAATATCGATGAAAACTTTGTTTATCCACCGATGAATTACACCAGAAGTTCGTCATCGGTTCGATGAAATGGGCAAGCATTAGCGTGGAAACATGGAAAGTTCATCGAAATAGTGATGAAATACTAAAGTAGTAGCGTCGAAAGAACACCAAAAGTTCATCAAATGTGCAACGAAATAGGCAAGTAGTAGCGTTGGAAGAACACTAAAATTTCATCGAAAGTTCGACGAAATTGATAGAGAGTAGTGTGGTGGCAACGCCGAAATATCGTCGGAAGGGCGACGAAATGGGTAGGGAGTTATGACGAAATCGTCATCACAGCTATAGCAACTTCGTCGAGGCTTTCTGTTGATTCGTCGGTTGTTATCATCGAAATTGCGACAAAGAAGCAAAATTTTAAAAAAAATATTATATATTCGTGGAAATGTACCATTGCGGAGACTGATGACTGATCATACATACAGACTGCATATTGGTTTGATGCTTCAAACGATGCATTTCTTATATTGAAAAGTGCATTACCTTATTGAGCTTCTCTTTGTTTTGAGTATAGTTTAATATTCTCTACTTAACAAGGCCAACCATGACGGTGGAAGCTCATTTGGCCCTCCCCCCCCTCACATCACTCTCAATTCCCCATACCCAATCATATAACATTAATCATTGATTCATCCATTAATAACATATAACATTCATTCATTCATCCATTAATAACATATAAAATTCATTCATTAACATATAACATTCATTAATTAACATATTCACATTCATTCATTAACATATAATAATCATTCATTCAGTTTTTACATATTATCAAAAATATGGTTGTCATGATATGATTACAATCACTTTTTTTTTTGTTTCTTTTTCAAAGCTACATAAAGCTAAAGTGGAGTATTGTTTTCTAAATCAATATATGTCCCCCCTTTAGTTGTTCTGCCCTCTGCTTGTGATCTTAATGTATGTGTAGTCATCTGCTCATGACGTGGACACCGCTTCAAGGGGGATTTGCTGCAATAAGAAATAAATGTTAAACTGATATGTTTTATTATTATTGTTACAAGTATTTGATTAATTGAAAGAAAATTAGAGTGGTTCTCTTTACCTGATGGGTCCACATCATGTTCCTGAACTTTTGTTATAGACTCATGCTCAACATGTTGAACACGCTCTAAATCGATCTAGCGGTTGAAACATGAAAGGTTACATTAATTAATACACCAATTGAAATTAAATATGTTTAAGAGAACATGAGGGTGGTCCTCTTTACTAGATGGGGCCACATCATGTTCCTGATCTTCTCTAGCCTGATCATGCTCAACACGTTGATCACGGTCTACATGCTCTAAAGTTGAAACATGAAAGGTTACATTAATTAATACACCAATTGCAATTAAATATGTTTAAAAGAACTTTAGAGTGGTCTTCTTTTCCTGATGGGGCCACATCATATTTCTGATCTTCTCTAGCCTGATCATGCTCAACATGTTGATCACGCTCTACATGCTCTAAAGAAATGCGGGATTCACACCATGACCTTCATCTGCAAGTTGTGCTCCACCCTCACTAGGCTACATTCCAATGTCATTTGCAGTATTATCATTGCTTGAATGTTTAAAACAAATAGGCATGTAATTACTTTATGGTGGAAATTAATATTGAATAGATTGCACAAGTATTCAATTTTTAATAAACTTTATTGAGTTTATTTACCTGCGTGTCGGATGCAATGGAAGATTGTGTTTGCCCGGTCAAGACTCTTAGGCGTTCAGCCCACGGCTCCATAGCCTTCTTTGGAAGGCAATCTTCGGG
>VDFB02179709.1:58424-75125 GCA_007258455.2 Sequoia sempervirens
GTGATATTTTTCAACTCTTCCATTAGTTCAGCTTTCACTTCTTCATCATTCTCCTGATCTAACCTGTCAGGCCTTAGTTCTCTTCTCTCCTTGCATTTATTTTGATATTCCTCAAATTTCATCATCCATGCCAATTGCAAGAATACATGAGTCTTTACAAATGCATTGTCATCTAAGAACTCCTTGCAAGCCTCCATTCTTGCATCCTGCACAATGTTACCCTTCATATCCAAATCAGATAGAAATGATTCAGCTGACCTAGGAGGGGACGACATACCAACCTGCATGTCTTGATCAGTAACAATAATTTCATCTGTGAGATCCTGAGGTACGTGATCAATTCTTTGCCTCTTAGGGCTTGGCTCAGGTGGTTGTGATGGGGGACTGTGCTGTGGTGAAGATTTTAATTCAATGATTTTGACAACCCCAGGTACTTTTAACTTTGGGCTTGATTATGAAGGCACCTTCATTATTTTCTTCCCTTTTCTGTCTAATTCTTCCTCATCACTGCCAGTATCCCTTTTCCTCTAATAGATGGGCCACCCTTCTGTAGGCTGACATACTGGCCTTGTCTTAATTGGCATATCACTTTGTCCTTGCATATCTAGACTTAGCCTTAAATTTATCTTTTTGGTTGTCAAGGTGTCTATTATCTCCTTGAAATTCTTCATTAAAAAGTCAATTCTCTTCTGGTATGGAGTGAATTCCATCAATGGAATCATATGTTGCATCCATTTTCTTCTGCACAATATCTAGTAGCTTACTATAGGCTTCCTCCACTTTTCTTGTTCAATTCTGTCTATTTAAATCAAATTCATTTCACGATGGGTTCCTTGGGAAATTGAACTCATGTGCAAATTTGCCACCTTTTATTCTTTATCTGAAAAGAGCAAAGAAACCTTTAGGATCATGGTGTTGCCGTGGACCAAATCTCAAATGGTAATCAACAAAGAATTTGTCAAAATGTGTCTAGCCTCCCTTTGAAAATGTAAAGTTAGACACTACTGTATAATCAAGGAATAATGTTTCCCTTCCTTTTTAGGTTAGGTTATCTTCATGAATACCCCATCGCCCTGCTTCTACAAACCCTAGTCTTGGTGGCATTGTAGCAAGCGTGTAGAGGGTTCCTTGAAATCCATATATTCGGGGCAGTGCCGGCTGGATATGGGATAATGTCACCCCAGTTATGTAAAACCCTCAATTCTGGTTTTCTCTCCTTCAGCCGAAGGAAATCATGCAGTTCTTGAGGGATCCTAGGTACATTTACCATCAATCTAGCCCTCAATCTTGCAGCAAAACAATTATCAAATTGCACATAACTGGTGCTTTCCTTATTACAGGAAAAATCTGTAGCCCATATCTGTACTAGCAATCTTTCTCCATTAAGTGATTGTCTTAAGTTCATATTCTCAGCACAGAAATCAGCATTCCTAAACAAGAACATATGCATCAACATGGAATACCAAAAGAATTAAGTACCAGTATCACCATTATGTAGCTTCGACAGTCCTTCATGTATCCTCTCCACCAAAAAAGAAGCGAAGTCATATGTTACAGAGAAGTTAAGGTGTTGTATTTGCACCCCCATGAACATGTATGCAATCGGCATTATTGCACCAGGGTTGAAACCCAAAATCTAACATAGTGAATAGAAAGTAGTCAGGAAAAGTTTTCCAAAAAAATTCAATCTGAAGGGTTCCTGGTCACTAGGGCTGATGTGAAATTGTGAATTCCCTGCCTTAACTAGATGAGGTGGAAGTAGCTTAACCCTAACAAGAGATTTCAATTTTGCATACTCCTCCTTCATTTCTTCAAGATTAATAGGAACCAAGTCATCACTTGGCTCACTCAAATCAAAAGTCTATTGGATAACATCTCTGTTAATTTCCAATAGAAACCCTCCATCATTATCTCTGATTACCCGTGTGATAGGGTCATATCTTATGGCCACTACTCTAAGTAAGTCCACATCAGGGAACACATTTGAAACAACCAACTTTCCCATGTCGTACCTCCATCCATTTGAAAAAAGATGAGGAAAATTCCTCTGTCCATACCATAATTTGAACATTTGTAAGTCTGTGAGTGGAACCCTAGCATCAGCAATGTCAGAATTATTACACACCAACCCCTCTCCTAGGATTTTCCCTTGCATCAACACCAAACCTTTCCTTCTGTCATTTGTTGATAATGGAAATTGATCTAGGAAATCATCGTACAAGTTTCTTTTCAAATACTTAATGTGGCGAAAGTGCTGCTTGGTTGTCGCCATTTTAGACAAACTAGGGCCTCACTACAATGTTACACTTGAAGTGGCTATGACTAAGCAGAGATAGGAAATTATAGAGTAAAAATACTGCAATTCCTCACAATTTATGATTAAACAATAGCCCTAACAAAAGATTTTAATGAGCTTAGTGACAAGCATAGCAGACCCCCCCGCTTTCCCAAATTTAGGTGCAGAATGACTGGGAAACAGAGAAAATTAACTCACGGCTTTTTTCGAACATACTCCAATTTCTGGCAGCAGCTGCTCGCAATTTCACCTTTGGCTCTGAAACTATTTTCATGAAATACTTGGATGCTTTGTGATACAAATGAGATGAGTAAATTAATTTTATGTTGATCAAATTCCACCAGTGGATGTCTCATCCGCCATTAAAACTCACTCGCAGGCTGCACGAACGGCTCCAACCATAATTTTATACATATTTAAATTTGAGCCGTTGATCCTCCAGTTTGATCAAATCATCGACAGCCATCTTCAAAACAGGCTTACATAATCGCCAACACAGCAATAAAGGGGCCCACTATGTCATACACCGCGAAGGAATGCCATGTGGCAGTTGCCCACGATATCGCAATCTTTTGATTTATCATCGCGGGATGGTAGGCACCGTCGATCTTTTTACCATAAAGCCTGCTCCTTAAAAAATGGTCACCGTCCTTTCCTTTAACTGTCGAGCAGCTTTTCCCTTAAAATCATAACATCTGCGTTGAAATAAAACATGTGCATCTTAGAAGCCCATTATTAATCCACCCCGTAATACATTTAAAACTGGCGAACGCTTTCTTCACTCATTAGGCTTCATTGCATGAGACACGTGGCAGGCACCCGCGACATCGCAATCCCAAAATTTCTAATCATGGGATGGCGGGCACTGTCAATCTTGAAGAGACAGCTCATCAATGGTCACGCAGATTTCATCCTTTATGAAGGGCACGTGGTACCTGCCCGTGATATCACAATCCCTGTAATCGCTGATCGCGGGATAGCGGGTGCTATTGATCTCGTTCCTTTAACACAGTCGCCAGCCATGTCGTTAACCTTCGAGTAGCTTTTTCAGTGAAATTATAACATATCCGTGGATTTAGAACATGTGCATCTCGAGAACACTTTAGTAATCCGCCCCTTAATACATTTAAAGCCGACTGGTGTTTCCTTTACTCTCTAGGCTTCATCGGATGAGACATGTGGCGCCCGCCCGTGATTTCACAATCAACCCAAGCACCATCACGGGATGGTAGGGAATGACTCAGATCAAATGGTAGTTGGTCAACGATAACTCAAATTTGATCCTTCGGATAGGACATGTGGCGCCCACCCGTGATTTTGCGGTCCTTGAATTCTCGATCACAGGATGGCAGGCACCATTGATATCTGCAGGAAATAGATCAACGGTAGCACTAAATCAACCCTTGCAAAATAAAACATTCATTAAAAGGAGTAGGCATTACTAGGCGGACGACAAATAAAATAAGAATTGCAGGGCAACGAAGTTCCTCCCAAAAAGTTATTAAATAGTTATGTTTTAAGAAGTTAGAAATGAAATTATTGATGAGGTGGGACTCTTGTGTAAGAAGAACAAATGATTAAGTTAAGGATTGTATTTGTTGTTATAACTCTAGTTGTAATATATGAAATTATATTTTAAATGGTATATATGTTACATATATATTGTATATATATTATAATATTATAATGATGTTAAAATTATATATTAGATATTATATATGTTACATATGTATTATATAGTGTATATATTATAATATGTTGTTAAATTAATAATGTAATATATTAAAATATATTATTTATTTGAATTTGTTATTAGATTATTTTATATATTTGAATTTAATAGAATGGAAAATATAAAATAGACAAAGCTAAGTTAAATGATTTATATTGGTAACATATTAGATTAAAATTAAGAGAAAATATATTTATTCAAAATTATAAAATAAAACAATATACTACTTATAGCACTATTTTTTCCTTGATGACTATTTAAAATTTCAAATAAAAACATAAATATTAAAATATATAACATAAATTTTAATTTATTTTAAAATATAAAAATTAATTAAAATGTGGTAATTTGTTTTTAGAGTTTAGACTTAGATTTCTATTTTCCCTATTTTTATTATTTTGATCTTGCATGCTTACATTAACCATAATTCATTGATACATAGGAGAGATAATTTTTTTTTTTATTTTGATTAATCAAAAAGGTAAGTATTAAAGATTGAATAAATTAAAAATCATAATAAAAGATTGATTCAAGAAGAAAATTATTAAAATTAAAATTATTTATATTAATAATTAAAATATAAGATAATAAAAAAATTAAAGGAGTTGAGAATTTTTAAACTTAATTATTATAGTGGATGTCTTAAACAATTATTCTTTTGGAAATATAAAAACTAAGAATGAAACCAACATAAAATTTTAATAAAATATATTTCAATAAAATGATGTGTACACTAGGTTAAAGCATTTATATTGCTAGTCAAATAGTATGTAGGGAAAACGAAAACTAAGAGATAAAAATATTTAACAAATAAAAATATATACTATCTATGGCAACAATTTTTTGGGGGCTAAAAATTTATAAATTATAGGTTGGATGGTAAGGCTAACAATTTTGTTGTGGTTTGTATTTTTTTCTTATTGCTTTGTTTGTAGTACTGGGTACATTTGCCCATTTATGCTTTCACTCTCTTTGTTTATGCTTGTGTTTCTCCTTTTAGTTGTTTAGTTGTTTTGTGGGTTGAGGTGTCTATGCTTTTTCCTAAACAAAACCATTTTAAATTAAAATTATATGTTAGTCAAATGTATGCAAAAAATAAATAAATAAAAGTCTTACTTTGTAAAATTGGAAAACCTAATTATTATAATGATGAGTTTGTTTATATTAAAAGAAAGGTAAAAATCACATGAATTATTCACACTTATAAAATTGGAAAACATCCTACTTATAGCAACACATTTTTTTCACTTATTAAATAGTGATTATTAAAATTCCTAATAAAATAAATAAATATGATAGTATAGCATAATAGCTCAAATTCTAATTAATTTAAAAATATCAAAATATAATTAAAAGAATAAAAATAATTACCATGTATACCACTAACCTAAAATAATGAAAAAAGAGATAAAAAGTCTTACTTTGTAAAATTGGAAAGTCATTCAGTCAAACTGCATCTTATAGAAACTAAAAATATATACTTTTACTTGGTAAAATTGAAAAACCTAATTATTATATTAGCACATTTTTATGTATTAAGAATGTAGAAATTATTATTTAAAAAAAATTATTTATTAAAAATTTAACTCTTTTTATTAAAACAATGAAAAGAATAGTCAATTTATACTTGATTAATCTAAAAGATGTAAAAAATCTAATTATATATAAATAAATATTTCAAAATATAAAATATAAATTATAAATTTAATGAATAGGTTGAATGATAAGATTAGCCATAACATCTAAAAAATTAAATTATTAAAAAGATTAAAATTTAAATACTCAAATTTGTTGAGTTAAATATAATCTTCTTAAAAATTAAAAATATTAATATCAATATAATTTAACTATTTTAATTTAAAAATGTTTTAAATTAATATGATATGATTTATTTACAATATATATAAGATTAATAGATAGATACTAAGTATGATTTTGTTACAATGTAGGATTATACAGAGTGATATAAGATTAATAGATGAATACTAAGTATGATTTGTTACTATGCGGGATTACCCACCATTCCATAATAATCGTTAATGGAAGTAATGGAAGTGCCAAAATCGCTTATATCGGGTGAAAATTGTGTACCAATTAGATTCAAGAGAATTGATTTTTGAAATATATTTTGTTATATAATTTGCATCTATACATTGATAATAGATTGAAAAAATTCAAATAGAAAAATTATTCAAGTTCTCATTGGTTAAAGTGAGAGTTATTAATAACTAGTTAAATTCTAGTGGTGCCTATAGTTCCCTGGCAGGAACTAAAAATTATATTTATAGAAGAAAAATAAAATAAATCTACAATTTGTTTTATAATTCAACTTTTAACTTTAAATGTATGTTCACTCATTAAGTTGTATTTTTTTTACAATCAGATTTTTATTTTAGATATTTGTCTATAAAATATAAAGATGCATTAAAAATATATTAGAAAAATATTTTTCTTTATATTATATAACATTCATAACATTAAATTAACATAGAATAATTTTAGAATATCACTTAACATTCATAACTTAAACCTTTGATACACAATATCAAGTTAATTATAAAAAACACATAAAATTATTTATAAGCAACTTAAATTTTTTAACAATTTAATAAAATATAATTTTATATAATTAAGAAAAATTAAATAAGAATTATAGATAAATTTATGAAGTATTGATTTACTTATCAAGAAAAAATCAATTATAAATTTACTTATTATTGATAAATTTACTTACCAATCTATTTTAACCATCAAGAAAAAATTAATCATTAGTGATTGCAACATTATTGGCACATCTTTTAAACTAACAAATAAACATTGAAAACACATTTATTTTTTAGTTCTTGCCAAGGGAACTATGTGACCCCTTTTCCTTAACAAGTTATTAATAACTTTGATTTTAACAAATGAGAACTCAACTTTTTTTCTGTTTAACAAATATTTGTATATAGTTAAAGTAAATATGCAAGATTTTTAACTTTTCAAATTTAAAAAATTAATTTTCCTAATTTTAATGGCTACAAAACTTTGAGTGATAAGGGCGAATTTTCAGGAAGCATAAACTTTTTTATTTTTTTCACTTGTAATTAATCTATTTCGTTATTTTGAATCTTTTTATTAGTTCCAGCGAGGGAACTATAAGCACCACCAAATCTTAACTAGTTATTAATAATTCTCTTTTTAACCAATGAGATATGAAGCATTTTTTCTATATTTCAAAAGTCAATTCTCTTCAATCTAATTGGAAGACAAATTTCACCCATATAAGCGATTAATGTGCTTCCATTACTTCCATTTTGAATCTTAACTAATTTTTAGGAGTTTTATTAAACTTAGGTTGTTTATTTCCAATAATTCAATGAGGTAAACCATACTAACTATTTTAAAAATTAAATTACACTATAATGATAAATTACTTTTTATTAAATTACACTATAAAAATAAATTACTTTTCATTAAATTACTTACTAATTACCCCTCACATTGGGTGCGTAACATTTATTTACTATTTTCCTTTGCATTATTAAAATAATAATAATAATTAATAAAATTTATACTTTGAATAACAAATGTTAACTAATTAATCAATATAACATCAAAATTCAACTATTTTTAATTACCTTTAATACTAAATTGATTTGTAGCATAAATTTAATTGAAGCTAATTCTTTCAAAATATTAATACCAATTACTCAAAAAATTTACTTTTTAATATAAATTAATTAATTATTATTTAAAAATAAATGAATACCTTATAAATTATTTTTTTATTATAATTTAAATAAATTAATACTAATCACCTCTCTTTGTCATAAATTAATTCTAAAACAACACTTATTAAACATATATTTAAACTAACAAATTTTCAATTGCTTTGAAATTTGAACTAACTCTAATTACTAAGATACGTTTTGCAAAATAAATGAATTAAGACTACAATAATTATTTAGAATAAATACTAATTACTTTTATAAAATATTTATTATTTTTAAAAATCAACTTTAAAATTAACAGTAATTACTTTTAAATCAAATTTAAATTAATCATTTAAATCAATCACAAATTCTATCATATTTGTTTTAGAAATAATTCACCTTCTATTTACAACTTATATTAATTACTATATATTAGTTTGTGAAATAAAACATGTTAACTAATTAATAATTAATAAGGAAATAAATAACTTTATTATATTAATTAAATAAATAGTCTAAATTTAAAGATTTTTTTCTTCTCATTTAAATTAAAAAAAAATGTTTAGTTTTAGCCAAGTTTAAATTTTCATATCCAATTTAAATGTTCATATTAAATATTTTAATATATATATAAATATATAATAAATTTAAATATTTGTAAAGACAAATATAAATATTTTATATTATATTATAATTTTTTTAAAAAAAGAAATATTAATTAATAATAAAATTAAAATTTTATTAATTTTTTTAAAGTAATAAGGCCATTGCCCTCTCCATGGATTTATGCACGCTGTAAATATATATTTTAAATATTTATATTGAATTAAAATAAATATATATATAATTATTATATTTATATATGTATTAATTACTAATATATATATTTATAACTATATAAATTAAAATTGACATGATTCCCTTTTTATATTAATATTTGAATAAAAATATTATCATAAAATATTAAACTTTAATTTATTGAAGTAATGAAACGTATATGATTTTAAAAATTGTAAATAAATTGATTGAGTAAAATAATTTAGAGGAAATAATATAAAGAAAAAATATTTTAATTATTAGAGACCACAATGTTGTATTATGACTAAAACAATTTTTTTCCTTTAGATGGACTTGACAGCATATGTAGAGAAGCATGAATTTGTTTTCGATGTAGTCTTAGATGAGCATGTCACAAATGATGATGTGAACTAATGTACCCATGCCATTGTTCTCATTTGGAGTAAAAGATGGTTAATATATAGCAAATTAAGCCGGTATTGGCATGGTGTGTTGGTTTATAGGTGGTATTGTTGTGCTTTCCAGAAAGGTTCAAACCCCGTTGGGGTGGTATTATTGAATGGTTGTATCCAGTTCATAGCTCCAGTCAAAAGCGTTTACCCCTTGAATAAAATATATATGAAAATTAAAACTATTGCTTCTACTTTGTATGATCCTAGTGCTAAAAGAGAATACCAATTAGTTGGTCATGTTTCCTATGAAGAGGATTCAAGAATAACTTCATCAGTGTCATCTACTTGTGGTCTTGGTCTAATGAATATTGCAATGCTTTTGTCCACTACTCTATAATCAACAAAACGAGCATATGGGTTCAATTGAGATTTCTGATGTTTGATCCGGGCCTTTTGCAATACACAACAAATACAAACAAAACTATTCTAAAACTTTATGGTAGGAACTTCGCTGCTCTGCAACTCTTGTTATATTATAACATTCATAACTTAAACCTTTTTATACACAATGTCAAGTTAACTATAAATTGTATAGAGTTTAGATTTGCTATATCTCTCATATATCAACATAGGTAAATTTGAAAATGTTTTAAATTATATAATTCCAAAAAAAAATTGAATGAATTTATAGAAGATTATTTTTATTAAAGTGATAGAATCTAATCCCAATACTAACATTAATTTTAAGTCTAACCATAACCCCAAACCTAAAACTAACACTAATTAACTTCAAACCTAACTCTAATTTTATATCCAACCCTAAACATAACTATGATTCTAAAACTAACATTAATGAAACCCTAATTGAACCATAACCCTACCCCTAATACTAACCCTTGCCCCAAATGAACCCTAACACTAACCCGAAGGTCTATCATAGAACCTTAATCTTCACCCCAACCCCAACCCTAATCCTAATAGAATCCTATACCTAATTTTAATTAAAGTCTAACCCTATTTGAACCTTAAACTTAATTGAACTCATGTTTAGGGTTAGGGTTCAATTAAGGTTAGGGTTGAATTATGCTTATGATTAGGGTCAAAATTCAAATAAGATTATGGTTGGAGTTTAATTAAGGTTGTTATTCACTTAGGGTTAAGGTTCAATTAGTATTCAATTTGGGTTAGGGATCAATTACGGTTATAATTCAATAAGGGTTTAATTAAAATTGATGTTAAGGTTAGTCTTAAATTAAGACTAGGATTGCAGTGGAGTTCAATTAAGGTAAGGGTTATTGTCTATTTTAGGGTTAGGGTTCAATTAGGTTCTCTAGGTTTTGATACAATTAGGGTTATGATCGAGGTTCAATGGGGTTAGGTTCAAGGTTTTAGTGTAAAGAGTATTTAGAGTTGAGTTGCAATAATAAAATTTTCCATAATGATATGGAAAGGAATTCAGTAGTTCATATACAAATGCATAAATAAGAATTGGTAATTAAGAATTCTCTAGAACTAAAGTTATAACAACAAATATAATCCTTAGCTTAATCATTTGTTCTTGTTAGGGTTGGGATAAGAATTTAATGGGTCCAACTGAGACTTAGGAAATAAAACCCTGTAGAGGAAATAAAGCATTAAAATCAAAGTTGGGTTTTAATTTTAATCCGGTGACGTAAGCCTAAGCCATTAACTCCGGTGGTCATGTCGCCGACGGCTTAGCCAAAGCCTTTCATTAAATACTAACCGTGCAATGTGTAGGTTTTCCAGATTCGAAGATATGGGAGAAGATCTCGATCGTACCACCAACTTTCCTTGAGACCCTAAAATTATGCATACTGTTATTTGTACGAGTGGCAAAAGGCTGTGTGTCTATGTGAAATGTGGGGCCCAATCTCACTCTTGAGCTCTCACCTTCCATAGTTTAGATGAACAACGAAGATCAAAAGCTAATGTAAATCTTTGTTGTTCTAGCTGGCAAGAGGAAGATGAAGGTTGGTGAAGCATTAATGAATTATTCCTTGCTTGTGTAGACACATCGATCTCAATCTGTGTGAAGTTGTTATTGTTGGAAATCATGAAGGGTGATCTTTAGATTCTCATGTAGCTCTAGTTAAACGGTGACAGTACATACGCCGCCAAATTGCCATGTTTGCACATGCATGTTTATTAAGCATTGATGAAGGTTTCCATTACCTCGCACAATAAATAGAAGAGGAATTTACTACTAATAGTGTCATTCTTGTAGCAATTAGAGAACTTTATGGGTTCAGTCTAATCAAGTTTGAGTGCTTGTCTGAGAAGAGAAAATGAGTAAATCAGTAAGGAGGTCTGTTCGTTTGAGCTCACAAAAGCTCGGTCCTGCTATTCAGGAAGGTACTTTGGTTGACAAGCCCATGCTTGTGCCCACTAGATGCAGTAGAAGGTTGCAATTCTAGGACGTTGCTGCTCAACTGGTAGATGACAAAGGCAAGCAGTCGGCGGTGTGCTCCATTACTAGTGTTGGTATGAAAATAAGGTATGGGTGGCATGGCACCTCTGGATGCCAACACTCACCCATTGACCTTACGAGCAACACTTCTAATGATGTAACCAAAACCGACTTAGACTATTGTCGATATTTACCTCTCTTCAATCACGATCTGTTCTCTGATGACGAAGAGATAGATGTGGTTCCATTGGTTGTTAAAACCCCAAGCGGACCGACTCGAACCGTATTGGGAAAGGACAATAAAGAAGACAAGGCTAAGAGTCTACCATATTGGGCAACAACTAGAAGCGGGCGTGTATACCAAGGTCGGAGTGTTGGTAAGGGAATGGTGGCGGGTAATTAAGAAGTTGTTGTTGTGCCTTCATGGCAATTTGGTTTCCTGGCATTTTTGTGTGGATAGCGAACAGGTGATTTTGATGACAATTTGTGTTCCCTTTTCTTTTAGATTTCCCCAGTTCGTGCACCAGGATTTTGATAACAATTTGTGTTCCCTTTTCTTCTAGCTTTCCCCAGTTTGTTTGCCACCATGTTTTGCAGATTCAACATGTGGGAAGTTTAGAAAGGAAATTCAAATGCAAATGAGATTTTGTTCAAATTAAAACCCCAGGCAGACCGACTCGAACCGTATTGGGCAACAACTAGAAGCGGGCATGTATACGAGGGTCAGAGTGTTGGTAAGGGAATGGTGGCGAGTAAATAAGAAGTTGTTGTGGTGCCTTCGTGGCAATTTGGTTGCCTGGATTTCTTGCGTGGATAGCGACAAGGGGAGTTTTATGACAATTTGTGTTCCCCTATTCTTTTACGTTACCCCAGTCCATGCACTATAAATGTTTTGCAGATTCAACGTGTGGGAAGTTTTGAAATGAAATTCAAATGCAATAGAGATTTTGTTCAAATGAGAATTTGTGGTGAAATTACATTTGAGCCTGAAGCTTGTTGCTCCCTTGTCATATAAAAGGGAATTCAAGGCTCATTTGTAGGGAGAGAACTAATGAAAGCTCTAGCTAGGTTTTGAGTTGAATATATGGGTAGAATTTGTCCTCTGATGAGCAAGTGATATCTGTGGTGCCATTGGCTGTTAAAACCCCAAGAGGACGGAATAGAATAGATAGCCTATTTTGAGTTTTGGATGAATATATGCAAATTATCTTAATTTGTATGTAGATATGACTTATAAGCATGAATAAATGTATAATTCTAATATATTTTCTCTCCTTTTGTGGATTTGAGTGAATTTTGAATGAAATGTTAATGAAGTTGTCATTCTTCTTTTGAGAATTTGTTCAATTGTGTGTCTATGTTTTTGCTTTGATTCAAGAAAATCAATTAAATGCTTAAATGGAGTCATAAGTTTATAATTATTTACAAAGGATTCGATAAGTAGTGATATATCAGAGAATTGAGCTCCATAATGCAAGGTATTATATGAGGGCCGGGCTTAACCAGCACACTCTTAGGGTACACTCCCTTAGATGTCTGGCACCATGTGGGGCCCTCTTAACCAAACCTCTCTCTCGTTTCTGTAGCATTTCTTTAACCGCACCATTTAAAATCTATGTTTCCGTAGTACTCCACCGTTGCAGTTTACACTTGCCATTCCCGTTCCCGTTCTCCTTCCATAGCTGTTCGCGTTTTCCCTTTGCACTTTACACATTTGCTTGGTCATTGGATTGGGGGATTTAGTGTTAATCCCACAATTCATTTCATTACATGAATTGTGGTGAGTGTTCCTTTTATATTACGAAGTATCGGTTCATTTTCTTTGTTAGGAAATAGAATAGATTTATCTTTCTTATAACTTTAATAATAATTTTTTTTTAAAGATCATATCTTATTTATAATATTTATTAATGTTAATTATATTTAATTGTTTATTTTAATGAAAAAACGTTTATTATGTTTTTATTTAAAAATAATATTATTTTTATATTAAATGATTGATATTTAAATTAAATGAATTAAATGTGATGTTTTTTGAGATGTAGATGTTGATTATTTGAAGTGTTAAAAGAGGTTTTGGACTTGATTTTATAAATGATTTTTTATATTGTAAGATGCGATTTGAACTTAAGACCTCTCAGAAGAGAGGCTTCGTAGCTTGCCGCTGCGTTGTGGGGTTATCCCCAATTTTATAAATGCTTTTAAATATGTGAATTAAGTGTTATTTTCTTTGGTTCAAATATGTGTACAAAATAAAACTAGTCTACAAGCTTCAATCTATAATTCCAATAATCAACTACTAAAAAATTAATATTTGAAATTGATTTTTATCTTTTAACATTTACACTTTATTATGGATTAACAATGTTTACAAACATCATTTTTTTTTAAAGCAAAGGCGGTAAGCCTATATATTTATATATTAATATAATAAGAGTGAATATACATAGTATTACAAAATCTACTAAATTGTGAGGCTTGTGTTATCTTCATTTAGATCCCTAGATGGTCATGAATAAATGTCTCAAACTATTGCTTTGGTTCATATCCATGTCTGAGAAACCAAACTAGTGTGCAAATATAAAACTATACCATAAGAATCAACTAGTAAATAATTGATGTTTAGAATGTACATGTGTTGGTCTTCTAATATTTGAACCTCAATATAGATAGAAAGTGTTTAGTAACATTTTTAGGGAATATAGATTGAAAGTGTTTAGTAACATTTATAGGGAATGTGCTAAATTGTGAGGATTTTGTTCTCCTCAATTAGAGCCCTAACCAAACCAATTCCATGACATAGGAATAATGATTAGAGACATGATGATATATGTTATGAGAAAATGTTATTACATTTCTCTCAATGAAAATGTTCTTTTGATAAATCCTCATTGTCCTAATAATCTTTGATCGTTTTAAATGCTTAAATGATTTTATTTAAGTAAAATACAACATGCAAATCAAGATAAACATGCATTAGGTAAGCTCACAATGATTAGTGGGAGAGTGTTGTCAAGATTTAAATTGAATTTAAATTTTAAATGTGTAGGGTTGATATTACTCGTCAAGTTTGCACTAGTAGATCTTATGCAAGGTAGGGTAATTTCAAGAGATTAATTCACACAATAATATCCCACTTATGGAGCTTGTTATTGAACAAGGACAATCTATTCAAGTTTACCAAAATATAGTAATGAAAAAGGGCATGAATATATTTTTCTAGATTGATGTGCATGTGAACTTCTATTATGGTGTATGTTAGTAACAAGATATCAATGAGGAAACTATTTAAGTAATTTTAAATACTAAAAGATATAGATTTACTTAAAATATATAGTTACAATTATATTCTCCTTCAATAACTCTTAAAAACATACAAAATTTAAAAAATATGTAATGAATAACATATATCAAACATTTAAAATAAATAAAATTTTTGTTTAGTTAATATGTTGTATCAATTTATATATACATATATTATTACTAAATTCTGAATAGATTCTTATTTTCTCGATTATTTGGAGATCATTATTTGGTCCTTTTTTCCCCTCAATTTAACTTATATAATATTACACCTCTTTCAATGCAAAGAGTCCATATCTAAGACTGAAATGTGGATGAAGTGCCAAATTTGATGACATGATCTTCCTAAAAAAATGGAATATCTTTGGTCTATGTGGCACTTGAAATTTTCTACAAAACTATAACTAACTCTACCTCAGATTTGTGACTTTGGACCTATTTTGCATCAATAAATATGAGATTTGACACATGCCTCCTAATCTAGCATACAATATGTACTTAAATGCTCAAAATAGTTGGGAGTAGTGTTGAGATTGGTGGATCTTTGGGAAGGTCGAATGCTTCACCTTTGTATCTTTATCAAGATGCCTATTGACTTGAAAAAATGCATACATTTTCATGTTTATGAATTTGGAAAGCAATCAATTTGATTTCATTATTGTTTGTGCCATTGTTTATCTCAATTCCCATATATAAGGGTACACATTGAAATTTGAAATCATACCAACTTGTCTATAACAACAATGAACCAAGAACAATATTTAGGGTTAGGGTTGAAGGTTAGGGTTAGTGAAAGAATTGGTGTTAGAAATAGGCTTATGGTTAAGGTTAGGGCTAGCATTAGTGTTAGGCCCTGGGTTATAAAACACTAAATGTAACCTTAATCCTAATGCTAATCCTAAACCTAATCCTATTAAACTATTATTCATGCTAACCCTAAACCTAACATTAAATATTAACCCTAAACTTGACAACAAACCTAAATGTAACCTTAATCTTAATGCTAACCCTAACCCAAATTTTGATGTGAACCCTGACCCTCATCATAATGTTAACCATATTTCTAACCCTAACTATATCTATAGCCCTAATCCTAACCTAAACTCTAACCCTAACCCTAACTATATCTCTAGACCTAACCCTAACCTTAACTATAAATATTATACTATCATATTATAATATATTAATTATTATAATAATTTAATATAAAATATATAAATATAAAAATAATTTATTTAAGATATTACATGTATATAACCCTAACCCTAATTTTAATGCAAACCTTGTCTCTCATGGTAATATTAACTCTAACCATAACCCTAACTATATATTAACTCTAACCCTAACCCTAACTATATCTCCAGAGCTAATCCTAACCTTAACTATATCTCTTAACCTTAACCCTAACCCTAATCCTAACTAAATATTGTTGATATAATTATGTTAGGATTAGGATGAGTGTTAGGGTTAGGATTAGGATTAGGGTTAGGGTTTAATTAGATTAGGATTGTGATTAAGATTATGATTATGGTTAGGGTTAGGATTAGGGTTAGCGTTAGGATTAGGGTTAGATTTAGGGTTAGGGCTAAGATTAGGATTAGGGTTAGGTTTTGTAGTTTTATTTAGGGTTAGAATTGGGGTTAGGGTTAGGGTTAGGATTGGGATTAGGATTAGAGTTGAGGTATAATTAGGTTAGGATTAGGATGAGTGTTATGGTTAGGATTAGGATCTGTGTTAGTGTTAGGGTTAGGGTTAGGATTAGGATTAGGGTTAGGATTTAATTAGGTTAGGATTGTGATTAAGATTATGATTATGGTTAGGGTTAGGATTAGGTTTAGGGTTAGGGTTAGGGTTAGATTTAGGGTTAGGGGTAAGATTAGGATTAGGGTTAGGGTTTTTAGTTTTATTTAGGGTTAGAATTGAGGTTAGGGTTAGGGTTAGGATTGGGATTAGGATTCGAGTCAGGGTATAATTAGGTTAGGATTAGGATGAGTGTTAGGGTTAAGGTTATGGTTAGGGTTAGGATTAGGATTAGGGTTAGGTTTATTCATTTTGTT
>VDFB02179710.1:0-10276 GCA_007258455.2 Sequoia sempervirens
ATACCAAGACTTTGTTAGGGGATTCAGTGACGAGTACGTTGTATAACCTTTGGATTCTCGAGCTTATTATCAGATATTAGCTCTATCTCAACGACATAATCTTAATCAACCTCTTGAGTTTGATAATATACCACAACCTTCTATTGAATATCCATCACATCCCAATCAAATCCTTCAGTGATTTTAAAACCTTTCTTCGAAAACAAAGATCAAATCTTTAAGAGTGCACTTTTTCAAAAAAAAAATTTGATTATTGATTCAACTTCCCCAATAGGATTCTGACATCCTTCATCATTGGAAGCCACAATAAAAAATTAGAAACATCTTTGATCATATCATAAGATTCTCATCTTATCAGATCAAGATATCATCATTATCGCACTTATCAGAATTGTGGTCTAAGTTTAGAAGAACTTTTTAAAATCATATGCCTATCTCTACAAGATCTCAGTACAATAAATTGAAGGACAAAATCCAACAAGAAGGTCATATCCAAAATGCTCAAGAAGAAGGTGAAAGCAGTAATCCTCTTTACAATATAACTCGTAATCCACTTTTTAACGACATGGATAACAGAGAAGAAAATACATTCCACAACTATAAAGACATGAGAAAAACCCATATAGATAGTGATGATGAGCGAGATGAAGAACGTCTTAGAGAGGATGTGGAAGATCCCAAATTTCACAAAGCCATAGAAAAGATCTTGCAACGCGATAAAGAAAAGTATTTCCTCTATCTAGTTGACCAAGGAGCTAAATTGCCTCATGACTTTGATACCGAGAATTTGAAAAAAAAACCTGAAGAAACAACCCTATCTGATCTTAGTGCTTTGACTCAACAAATTAAGGCACTTCAAGGACAAGTTAAAGAGTTACAATGGGGAACCACAACAAATAAATATACTCTTGAGGACATTTTTCCTTATCCCTTCGATCGAAGTCACAACATGATTCCATTTCCTAAACATTGTGAAATTCTGAAATTTGATTGTTATAATGGGAAATCGGATCCAATTGATCATGTTAGAGACTTCTGAAACATGACTTTAAAGTTTTCTCATGAGAAAACTTACTTGATGCATTTGTTTCCTAGGAGTCTTGGAGGTCACTCTATGGAATGGCTATCAAAGATTACACCTCTTGTCAAGACATTTGAAGAATTAATCAATCTTTTTATATCATAATATTCCTAGAACATCCAACACCAAATCACTATGATAGATCTCTGCAAAGTTTCACAAAAGCCTGGTGAATGTTTTATTACTTTTCTTCAGAGATGGAGAAGAATGTTCGCTAGATATCCCCATCCTGTTCCTAAAAATGAAAAGATGGTCACCTTCATTAACAACTTGAATTTAGAAATGAGCTATCGTTTGAATTTATATTGCCCTCCCTCTTTTGAGAAATTTATTGAAGACGCTATAACCATTGAAAGTGCTTTGGTCAAAAGAGGAATCATAAAACTAGACAAGGACTATCCTAGCTCATCCAATCATCATAACAATCAGGACTAGTCTAAATTTTAGACTCGCAACAAGAACACGGTAAATGATGGTGTTGTTGATGCAAATCATGTCTTCACTAAGCCATTCGTCCTTAGTACCCAAAGTGCTCCTCGTAACAACAACTACAACAATGTCAACTCGGTCACAAATCAAAGAAACAACCCTCCTCCTCCGAGGAACAATGTGAATCAAAATTCTACTCCCAATCAAGGGACTACCAACAATCAAGGTTACCGGGGAGCCAATAACAATAGCAACTCCTTAGGGAATACCTCCAATACAAATCCACAACGATTTTCATTATTCTCTAGTAGAATTTACACTCCACTAGGTCAATCTTTGGAATCTGCATTCAAAGAGTTGATGGCTAAAAAGGTCATTACCTTGCCACCTCAATGAAACTATGAACCTAGTGTGAAGCCTCCATCATGGAACAAGGCATACTATTGTGATTATCATCGGTGCAAAGGTCATCGCACAAATAACTGCCAAGCCTTGAAGAATACCATTCAAGACTTAATTGAAAATGGCACCATCACAATAGAAGGACATCAACAATCAAATGAAGATCACCAAGCATTTCACAACCCCTTGCCCAATTATCAAAAGGGTGAGTCTTCTGGAAAAAGTGTGAACCATATTGATGATCCGATAATCAATCATATCTACACTGACGATGAACAGGTCAACGTTATTAAATTCAACGAGAAGGTGGAATATAGAGAAGTCAACGCAACAACAAGGGCACACACTAAAGTTGTTGTTACCCATTTTTCACCTATGCGCTCAATCAGGCAGGGTAACCCATGTTTTCAGAGGTTCTCAAAGACCAAATGGAGGAACACTTGCATCAGGATCACTTTTTTCTAACTTGTTTGTTTCTTGTGTAGATGCAGGGGGAAAAATGATGTTAAAGTTCGACACGTGGATTAAATGTGGCTCCCAAGAGGGTTGAGCGCAACATGCATGTCTTCAGTTTAGGGGTGGGTTTTCATTTTTTGTTTTTGCTCTTCTTTCCACCATGTTTTTTGCAATGAGAGTGAACTAGGTTGGATGGTGTAAGTGCTCTTCTAGGTTTGCTTACCAACTGGTTGGTGGAACCTACTGTCTTCACCCAAGAACCTGATAGCCTCTAGGTTCTGATTAGGCTTAGGTCATTAACTAAGCCCTATTTCAACTCTTCCTCAAGAGTCTCACTCCTTGTGCTTCACCTTGGAGGACTTGACACCATTTGAATTTGTAGACTATCTCCTACACTTAGAAGGATCTAAGTGCCAACTTCACTATCAACCTTGAACTTCTTACAGGGGTGCTTGAGACATTGAAAATATGCCAAACACATTCATTTGATTGCATCTTGGAGGGTCTTCTATTTTCACACTTACCGATTTCAAGAACTTGCATTAGTGAGGCCTAATTCCTTGTAGCCCTTACCAGTCACCTTTTTACTTTTCATGCTCAAAGTTTCCAAACAACCTAGCAAATAAACTTCACTTCCAGATACCCTTTTTTTGTCTTTAAATGTTTCACAGGGTTTTAGACCCCTGACTCTTCCGTACAATGGATTTCTACAATCTAGGGAAAATAGGGCTAATAGACCTAATACCGAGGGTTACAATGATCTCTTGCCAATTTCTCACACAAATGGATTGATCAAGCCTCAATCCTTCTAGCATTCTTAGGTAAGGTTATGCCCCACCTTGAACTGTACTTGTTCCATATAGTACCTCCTTCCCCTACCTATGTTCTTCAAATTTTCACTCTCAAACCTCTAACCGGACTTCCCAAGCTCGCCTAGGGTTTGAGTTTAGAAATACTTGCTCGACTCCCCATGACTCCTACTACTAGATATATATAGATACATGGCTCCCCTAACAAATCCATCCACTCTTAAGAAAATCTCATGGTTAGATTTCATGGGGGAGCCATTAAAGGACTGACAGTTCAAAACAAAGATACCAAACCCTCTAGAACCTACTCTATGAATTCAAGGCACCAAATCAACTCTAAAAAACTTGATTACAAAATGGAAAATGCTCAAGACTACTATATGAACACAAATCTAATAGCAAATCAACACATCTAATTCATCAAATAGCACTGTCACTCAAGATCATTTGGTATACATAGAAAATGCAAAGTTCTCACTATTTTCCAAAACCAAAAGCTTCATTACAACAAATCTAACTTCTTGCCTTCGAGCCACACCTTACATAGATGTCATTTTCCAAGTTTTAAGGGATGTTGGCCGATCCCACACTCCTAGCTTTTAGGGGATCTGAGATAACTAAGTTGCATGCAACCTAACAAATGTTGTCATGCAACTTTACAACAACTTTTGCAACTTCCCATCATTGTGTCCTCTCCCTAACTTCTAGGACCTCTAACTCCTTGATTTCGAGCCATAAACTTGCTTAAGTGCCTCTTGGCATCTTCTAACAATGACCATGTGTTTAGAACACATTTAAGGCTCAACTCTCAAATTAACCTACTAAGCTAATTAAAGCAAAAGATACTTAACAAAGACTATGCTATGGTGACCTTAGTCCTAATGACTAATTCACTTATTCCACACACAAACAAGACCTTCTAAGGTCCAAAATAACCACACCATCACCCTAACTTGGCTAAGGTCAGGTACAAGCCAAAATTGACAATAAAAAATGGAGGTTAGCCTAGGTGCTCCTGCACCATCCTCCCCAAAACAAAATATTTCAATCCACCCTTGGATTGAGTAAGTTGAGATCAAGGCCCAACTTCTTGAACTCTGATTCCTTGATCCACACTGCATCAACATTAGGTTGACAATGCCTTTTAATCAGATGTTCTTTGTATTCTTTGGTCCTAGTCCTCTTGTAGACCCTGGTATCCAATACACTGTCAGCTTGTTTGGTTGTAGCAGAGGGAAATTTGAGCTCCTCCACATCTTGGATGACTTCATTGAGGCTTTTAGCCATGTCTGGTGGTGGTCCTTTGTAATGAACCAGATCTGCAATGTTAAAAATAGGGGACACTCCACTGTCATCCGGTAGTTGCACCTTGAAAGCATTGTTTCCATATTTTTCCAAGATAGGACATGGACCTATCCTCTTCATTTGTAACTTATGAGGAACTCCTTTTTGCAATCTAGACTTGTTTAGATGTACCATCACCAAGTCTCCAACATTGAACTACACTTCTCTTCTATGCTCATCCACCTTGGTCTTATGCTTCATGGTATTTTTTGCCAATGTCTTTCTTACTGTATCATGAATCTCTTGCATTGCATAGGAAAAATCATCAGCATATCCACTTCCCTTGACTCCATCCTTTAAGTCTCTCAATTCATAGACACCTCTAGGATGTAATCCATAGACAATCTCAAAGGGACTCTTCCCTGTTGATCTGTTTACAGTGTCATTGTAGGCATATTCAGCTTGCCCAATCAACTGATCCCATTGTTGACCATACTCCTTGGTCAAGCATCTTAATAGATTTCCAAGTGTTCTATTTACAACTTCAGTTTGACCATCAGTTTGGGGATGGTATGCAGATCCAAAGGATAGATTAGTGTCCAATCTCTACCAAAGTGTCTTCCAAAAATGGCTCATGAACTTGGTGTCTCGGTCTGATACAATGCTGATTGGTAAACCATGCATTCTTACTATCTCTTTGAAGAAGAGAGAAGCTATTTGACTGGCATCATTGGTAGTTTTACATGGCACAAAGTGAGCCATCTTGCTGAATCTGTCCACAACCACATAAACACTATCCATGCCTTTCCTTGTCTTGGGTAGCCCAACTAAAAAATCCATACTCAAGCATTCCCATGGCCTAGTAGGGATAGGCAGTGGTTGGTATAGGCCTGCATTTGAAGAAGTACCTTTGGCCTTTTAACACACTATACAATTCTCCACATACCTCCTAACATCTAGGTTCATTCTTGGCCAATAGTAGAATCTTTGAACAAGTTCTTGAGTCTTGGTGATCCCAAAGTGACCACTCAATGCACCATTATGCTTTTCTTGTATCATATTCTCTCTAATGGAGCCTCTAGGGACACATAACTGATTCCCTTTAAACAAAAGATCACTTTGCAAAGTGTATTCAACATATTTGCTATGAAAATGATTCTTGTATTCAGCACATACCTTATAAATGTCTGTAAAATCTTCATCATCTGCATATATATCCTTGAAATGATCTATTCCCATGCTCTTTAGCTAAATTTCTTGAATGGTGAGGACTCTTTCTCACACAAGGCACCACCTTGTTGAGAACTCGCTTTGTGCTTACAGATACCAAGGTGTAAGCTTGTGTGCAATTCCACCCACTTCCATGTGCTCTCACTCAATTTCTCTTTTTGTGAATTCAGGAAACTAAGTGCTTGGTTGTCCTAATAAACTATGAATTCTCAAAGTGTGTAGTGTTCCATTTCAGAGCCTAGACCAAATGCATACATCTCAAGGTCATAAGAAGAATACTTGGCTTCACTCTAACTTCTCTCAATGAAAAGCCACCGGTCTGCCCTTGACTGAGAACAGTCTAATAGCCACATTGCACCTGGACTTCATATGAAGAGCTTCAAAGCTTGGTAACACCAAAACAGGTTGGTAGCTATCTTTCTTTCAACAACTCAAAAACTTTGTTAGCTTGTTCATTCCACACAAACTTAGTCTTCATTCCTCCTTTAATGGTATCCAACATAGGAGCACAAATAGCACTAAATTGTCTTATGAACTTCCTATAGTATTGAGCAAGGCCATGAAAGCTTCTTACCTTTGTTGCTATCTTTGGAGTAGGCCAATTGAGGATGGCTTCCACTTTGCTGCTATCCATCTTCAAGTTGCCATGTGATAGCACAAATCCAAGGTACACCAGCTCTGTTTTGATGAACTCACACTTTTCTAAATTGATCATCAATTTCTCCTCCTGCAGCTTCTTGAAAACCAGCTCTATTTGTTGGAGGTTCTCCTCTCTTGTTTTTCTAAAGATCAGTATATCATCAAGATACACCACTACAAATTTGCCAATGTAGTCTTTGAGGATTTCATTCATGAGTCTCATGAATGTGGAGGGGGCATTAGACAATCCAAATGGCATAACCAGCCACTCATATAGACCCTCATTGGTTTTGAAGGCTGTTTTCCACTCATCTCCCTCATGTATTCTGATTTGGTGATAACCACTCTTTAGGTCTATCTTAGTATAGTACCTAGCTTCACCTAGACAATCCATGAGGTCTTCAATCCTAGGGATAGGGAACCTATACCTAATGGTTATCTTATTTATGGCCCTAGAGTCAGTACAAAGCCTCCATTCTCCTCCCTTTTTGGGTGCTAAGATAGTGGGTACTGCACATGGACTGATACTTTTCCTAATGAGACCTTGGTTGAGGAGTTCTTGAATTTGCCTAGCTATTTCCTCATTTTGTTGAGGAGTCATCTTGTAAGCTACTTTATTTGGTAGGGTAGCCCCTAGTATCAAGTCTATCCTATGACTTATGGCTCTTTTAGGGGGTAATGTTGCTGGTTGTCCACTACTCACAATGCCTTCATAGGTCTGCAACATTTTCTGTATTTCTTTTGGTAGCTCTGACTTTTCAGCTGCTTTCTCATTGCTTACCTCTCTTGGCCTTAACATCACTGCATAGCCAACTCCTTCTCCTTCTTCCAAGGCTTCTAAGAATTCTTTTTCACCAACCATAACCAATTTAGGACCTGCTGTTTGCACCTTTGTATCTTCTAGCAAAGACTGAATTTTGAAAGTTACCTTATCTTTCTTGAAAGTATAGGAGTTCTTTGCTCCATCATGCACAACTTGGCGATCAAATTGCCATGGTCTACCTAGGAGCAAGTGACATGCATCCATAGGTAACACATCACACAAGACTTTGTCTTTGTACCTTCCAATTGAAAACTCCACCCATGCTTGTTCATTCACCAAGACATGTTGACCTTTATTGAGCCATGTGACCTTGTAAGGATTGGTGTGGGGTATCCTTGTCAACTTCAGCTTGCTAACTATCTCCTCTGACACAATATTGTCAGTAGACCCTAAGTCAATGATAACTCTACACACTTTTCCCATCATCTTACACTTTATCCTAAACAGGGACCTCCTTTGGCTTGATTCTTCTTTAACCAGTTCCTTGATCAAAGTTATCATCATGAGGTTCTCACCTTCCTCTGAATTCAATGGTACTTCAAGATGTTTATTTGCTGCATTTGTCTCATCATGAACTAGATTAGCTCTCTTGTCATTTCCATGAGAGGTACCACCTTTCTCTGGACATCTATAGGCTGGGTGTCCCATTTGATGCACATTTCATGCTGGTAAAAGTAACCCGCCTCCCTTGTCCACCACCTTCCCAGAGCTAAAGCCCTCTCTGCCCACCTCTCTAATACTTTACAGAACTTCTTGCTGATCGTAGTTTCTGACCTCCTGAGCCCTTTGATTCAAACCTTCCACCCAGCCGTTCCCTTGTCCTCCTGCTGTCTTTTTCCTTTAATTTCACTCTTTTGTTGTTCTTGCTCTTTTGGCTTTCTTTCTCTTCATCTTTAAGGCCATTTGATAACATTGGAGGATGGTTTTGAAGTTCACTAGGCTCATGTCTTCTTGAATAGACCATTTAAGCCCATTCAAATACCTTGCTAGCTTGATGCTTTCATCTTCAACCACCTTTGATCTGAGACACAATTTTTGGAACTCCTCTGTGTATGTTTGGACATCCATATATTTTTTCCTAAGGTTGTGTCTCCTCCTATGCAACTGGACTTCATAGTCATCAGGTAGGTAGGTCTACTTGATCTTGGTTACCATGCCTCTCCATGTAACTATAGGACCCTTTCCTTCTTTCTCTCTTTCAGCTTGTACAAATTTCCACCATGTGAGAGCTGCACCTCTCAACCTTGACTTGGCCACCTTTACTTTTTGGGCCTCTGTTATACCATCACATTCAAAGTGATTTTCTATACTCTCAATCCAGTCCACAACTGAATTAGGGTCCATTTGTCCACTAAATAGTGGCACTCCTTCCAAAGCTTTGCCACTTAAGGCTTGCAGTGCCTTCAAGAAGGGTTCTTCAACAAGGATAGGGTCAAGTTTTGGAGCTTCCTCCTCCAAGTCCTCTTCTTTTTCCTTTGCTTCCTGTTCTTCCTTCAGTTCTATCTTATCCTTTACTTTGTCTGATGTTTCTTGGACTTCATCCAAGAGCTTCTCCATTCGAGACAACCTTTCTCTTAGCAACCGGTTATCCTCCTCTTGCTCTTCTACCTTCTTAGCTAACTCAACATTAGTCACCATGGTTCTTTCTTCCTCTGGTGTGTTCTCTCCTACTAACTCAGTGGGTTGCAACATTAATCACAAGCCTTGATCAAGCCTGGCTCTGATACCAATATGGTGTAAGTGCTCTTCTAGGTTTTCTTGCACCAACTAGTTAGGAAGACTTCTCTTTGTCTTCACCCAAGAACTTGATAGCCTCTAGGTTCTGATTAGGCTTAGGTCATTAACTAAGCCCTATTTCAACTCTTCCTCAAGAGTCTCACTCCTTGTGCTTCACCTTGGAGGACTTGACACCATTTGAATTTGTAGACTATCTCCTACACTTAGAAGGATCTAAGTGCCAATTTCACTCTCAACCTTGAACTACTTGTAGGGGTGCTTGAGACATTGAAAATATGCCAAACACATTCATTTGATTGCATCTTGGAGGGTCTTCTATTTTCACACTTACCGATTTCAAGAACTTGCATTGGTGAGGCCTAATTCCTTGTAGCCCTTACCAGTCACCTTTTTGCTTTTCATGCTCAAAGTTTCCAAACAACCTAGCAAATAAACTTCACTTCCAAATACCCTTTTTGTGTCTTTAAATGTTTCACAGGGTTTTAGACCCCTGACTCTTCGGTATAGTGGATTCCTACAATCTAGGGCAAATAGGGCTAATTGTCCTAATACCTAGGGTTACAATGATCTCTTGCCAATTTCTCACACAAATTGATTGATCAAGCCTCAATCCTTCTAGCATTCTTAGGTAAGGTTATGTCCCACCTAGAACTGTACTTGTTCTATACAGTACCTCCTTCCCCTGCCTATGTTCTTCAAATTTTCACTCTCAAACCTCTAACCGGACTTCCCAAGCTCGCCTAGGGTTTGAGTTTAGAAATACTTGCTCGACTCCCCCATGACTCCTACTACTAGATATATATAGATACATGGCTCCCCTAAAAAATCTATCCACTCTTAAGAAAATCCTATGGTTATATTTCATGGGGGAGCCATTAAAGGATTGATAGTTCAAAACAGAGATACCAAACCCTCTAGAACCTACTCTATGAATTCAAGGCACCAAATCAACTCTAAACAACTTGATTACAAAATGGAAAATTCTCAAGACTATTGTATGAACACAAATATAATAGCAAATCAACACATCTAACTCATCAAATAGCACTGTCACTCAAGATCATTCGGTATACATAGAAAATGCAGAGTTCTCACTATTTTCCAAAACCAAAAGCTTCATTACAACAAATCTAACTGCTTGCCTTCGATCCGCACCTTACATAGATGTCATTTTCCAAGTTTTAAGGGATGTTGGCCGATCCCACACTCCTAGCTTTTAGGGGATCCGAGATAACTAAGTTGCATGCAACCTGACAAATGTTGTCATGCAACTTTACAACTTTTGCAACTTCCCATCATTGTGTCCTCTCCCTGACTTCTAGGACCTCTAACTCCTTGATTTCAAGCCATCAACTCCCTTAACTGCCTCTTGGCATCTTCTAACAA
>VDFB02179711.1:0-41727 GCA_007258455.2 Sequoia sempervirens
GTTTTATATTTGTTTCCACCACCAAATGTGAATAATGTATAATCTTTTATGTGTTTCATAGTCTTCCAATGCAGATAGACCATTCTTTCTCCTCAGGTATTTTCGTAGCCAAGTGCCAACAACCACCATCGATCCTATTGGAAAACATGTTAAAACCACCATCAAATAACTTCTCAAAATTTACTTAAGGGGATCAAAGACTGTTCAAAAAATGCTTTACGGGATCTTAAAACTTGTTATCAAAATTTCCTGCTTAAGGAGGTGTCTTAAGGGGATCACCGTACCTGTTGGATAATGAAAGCCATCATCATCTTCTTGAGGTGTTAACAACTTATGTTTAGTTTCCACACAACAAGCCAACCAATATTCTGTTTGCTCTTCATTCCCCTCAGGTGCAATAACTGTATACACATGTCCTGCCAACAAAATTTGATTTAATAACTTGTGCATATCCATAAAACTAATTTAGTATTAAAAAATAACTTAATAAAGAAAAATAAAATGAAATAAATTAGAATTAGAATTACCTTCTTGTACAAGGTCAGAAACACAATCATAATCTTCAGATGCAAACAATTGATTATTTTCTTCAATAGTTCTTTCATATTGATTATGTGCTTCTACAGGTGTCAACGATCTTTGCTTCCACTGTTCAACCCATTTTGTATTTTCACAAGCTTCCCAATCTCTTGAGATACAAAAATGACAAAAACATGCAAGCTCCCTTGTCCAAATAGTCCATGTGCTTGCTGTCGCACTCCTAAATGAATACCATTTAGTAGATCCACTAATTGTCTCACAATCAACTCTAGATACAATGTTTTCTTCTTCTACCAACCAAAAGAATCGATGAACTGTAGAGTAATCACTCGAACCAGGTGCAGATAATCTTCTATTACACCAATCCACAATCTCATATGCATTTTTAAATTTTACTGAATCCTTGAATTTTAATTGTTCTCTAGCAAGAATTATTTTGACACATGCACCAGCTCCATCATGTTCTCCTTTACCATGCCCAACTTCAAAAAAACTCCATATATGTTGGACATTAAGTTCCTTGTGAACCCTACTTAACCAATTGAACATTCTAGAATTTTTGAACTGCCTCGTACAATTATCTGACCATATGAGGTGTTCTTTCATATGGATTCCTCTTTCTTTTAAATTTCTATAAAATATACTAAAACAATATTGAACAAACTCTAATGAGTGTAACCGATTGTCACTCAAATAAAAATGATACTCCCTTAGAACTTTTCTATCATCCTCGGTGCTATCATCTGCATGTCTATAAACAATATGGACAAACATAGCTACTTGCACAGAATTATAATATTGAGATTGAATTTCCTCTTGCGGAGCGAGAGTATAATTCTTCGCAAAATCAACCACTAAAAGTATAGTACCAATTGCAAATGTGTTTCTACATGCACAAAATTGGCCATCAAGCCATCGAACATGTTCAGAGTGCATGACATATTTTGGTACAATTTTATTATTAAATTCACTCATAAATGCATGCACACTAACTTTTTGTAACTAAATCACAACAATTTCCTATTTTTCCATCTTTTAAAGAATAGTGAACATTCCTAAATCTTTTTGATCGCTTCAATAATTTTTTTCCAAAATCATGATCAACACTTTCATGCAAACAAATTTAAAATGAAAGATTTCCTCGTGAGTTAATGCATTTCGTCCATAAATACAAGAACTTAAATAAAATAATTTATCATTAGATTTTTCACAAAACAAACCTGAAATAAACTCTCTTATTGCTTCAGGTGGCATATCAATACCACAATCCTGTATAATCATGTTAGTATGCAAGGTACAACATATATATCGAAAACATCATAAAAATAATGAAATTGAACATGTATTTTACAACAACAAGATATTTGTTGCTTATTAATTTTTACATACTAGGGTTTGCATTTTTCAAAAGACCTTTGACTTATTTTAATATTCCCATGTAACACTGAATCGCTACAAAATTTTCTATAAAATTTAGTTTGTGTTGTATCTAATAGGTGTTTTGGGTGAGGATCGTGAACTTTAGACCCCACCCTTAATTTTGAAACATCTCTAGCATTAGATGAAACCCTAGTATTATCATGCCAATATTTTTCATCAAAGATTTAATTTCAACATTCAATTTTATATCGTGACTGTAGTCATCCACTGAAACTCCAACATTGATTGATAGGATCATTTTCTATACTTTCTCTTCTTTTTGCCACTCTTAGTAATGTTTTAGGATGCATTTTAAAAACTTCACTAATATTGCTTACCATTCTTTTATTCAAAGTTGTTTTATTAACTATAGCAATAGTTATAGCTCTTCTTGCTGCATTTTTATCTTTAGATTGACTATTTTTCCCAATAGATTGAATGGCACTAGCAATAGTAGACATAACATGTTTTAATGATTGATCTTTTCTTTTTGGTTTAACATAAAGCCTAACCTTTTCATTAATTTCCTCATTTTTTGCATTCTCATCAATTGCATCATTAGTTGACATTGAAATGCAAATTTTTTACAATAAAAGAATTTGGTGTATATTCTATTTGCATGTGTTCTTATTTTCCTCCAAGAAATTTGACTAGGAAGATTATCGAAAACACCACTTCCAATTTAAAAAGTATTTTCATTAAATTCAACATCACATTCTAGATTTTCATCTTCATTTTCATCAACAAAATAGTTTTCATTTTCATTTTCATTTTCATCAACAAAACGGTTTTCATTTTCATTTTCATCTTCATTTTCATTAACAAAACGGTTCTCATTTTCATTTTCATCAACAAAACGGTTTTCATTTTCATTTTCATTTTCATCAAAAAATATAGGTTTTGTTTTCATTTTCAAGAAAATGATCATTTTGATTTTCATTTGCAACAAAAAGATTTTTCTTTTTTGTTTTCAAACAAGTTCTATAAAGTTTCATCTCTCTGAATATAGTCAATGTCAACATCATTATATCCAACATCTTGTAAAACTTCTACATACAAATTTACCATTTCACTAACATGTGGATTTGAAGACGTACTTGGATTTGTGCATATTGAAACATTCTCCTTAACATTCAAAGAGGGATTTGAAGACATAGTAGGACTTGTTTGTATAATCATATTCTTCTCCAAATTGATTCCTTGCAAATTAGCTTCATCTACAACTATGGTATCTTCAATGTTTTCATCTTCAATAGTTGTTGAATTGGTTGCTCCACCATCGTTCATTGATTTCATTCTTATTCTTCTTTCTCTTTGTCTTTGTCTCTCTTTTTCTCTATTTTCTTCAACTTCTTGAGGAGTCAATGTCTTTCTTCTCTTATTACGACTTTTATCTCCTATAATTATAAAATTCTCAACCACAAATGAATGTTAATAGTGAAATACTTCAAAATATTCAATCCAAATTGGAAGTTGAATACCTATTATGAAAAAATTCTTCCTCTTGTGTTCCTCAAAACAAGTAGAAAACTACCACAATTTCACTTTAAAAATTGTTTTCTTCATGCTTCCTTTGAAAAAATTAATTTATATTGCAAATTGAAACCTTTTGTTCCTCCAAACAAGCACAAAAATAACACAATTTCACTTCAAAAATTGTGTAGATGATGCTCCCTTTGATAAAATAAACCAAAAATCAAATTCACCACCTGTAAATACAATAACTTATGAAAAATAATTCATTTTTAGTGCTCTCGGCCGTACATATGAAGTTGCAAAGTTGCAGACTTCACAGTAATTTTGCACAGTGTTTTTAAATAAAATAAACGGGATCCCATTTATAAAACGAGATCCCGCTTATTATAAAATGGGATCCCGATTATAAAACGAGATCCCAATTATAAAACGAGATCCCGTTTATTAATAAGCGGGATAAGCGGGATCCTGCTCTATAATCGGGATCCCATTCACCGACATTGAATGTCGGAGCCATTGTAAAGGTAACGGGATCCCGTTCCATTTACAATGGTCGAAAAACTGTTGGATGGGAATGGGATCCCGATTATAGGACAGGATCCCGTTTATTAATAAACGGGATCCCGTTTTATAATTGGGATCCTGTTTTTTTAAATTTGAATTTTGTTTTGCATCGCGGGCGGGCTTTTGCCAAGGTTTTTGGTTCAGGAAAAGCATTGGAAGTCCGAACCTAGGCCTTCAACTTGGTTTGACCTGCAAGTTGAAGGCCCTAACAATGTCAAAGAAAAATACCGGGACATATGGATGACGACCTTTTTTGCAAAATTTTTGACAAAATTAAAACCCATTTTAGATGAAACAATGCAGATTATAAATATGTAATTTTTTTTGCAATTGAATTATTTTTTCTATTTTTCAATTAATTTCTAATAAAATTGGTCCATAAACTTTAAATATCAGAGTTTTTTACTATTTTAATAACTTTTGATCAACATAACATTTTGACAAACGGATTGCACGAGAGCAAACTTCAGACAATTATTTTCAATTTGAATTTTTTTTTCAGAAAATGATAAGTTTAGGTCATCTTATGCTTGTCGTACATGACGATTTTTCAAAACGACAAATCTGCCTAATAAAAAATCAACAAAAAAAAAAATATTCAATAAAAAATTACAAAAAAATATCAAGTGCAAGCTTCAGTGAGTCAAAAATTTTCCCAAAAGGATTTAGAAAAATACGATAATTTAAGTCAAAATATGGATGTCGTACACGTGCATGGTATGGTAAAAAAAAGAGACTTTTAAACAATGGTTTTTAGAAATGCCAATTAAAACTCAATTTGTACAATCTGGGTATTGAAATAAATTACATGTTTGGAAACTAGACTCCGAGCACTACATTTTATGATTAGTGACTTTTAAAAAAATTTCATCTCTAAGTGCTTCAAATTTTGAGGTCAAATGTGTCAAATACTGAAAATCAGGGAAAACACCCACTTTTTGGCCAAAAAGTGGACTCAACTTCTTGCACACACCCAACATCATCAATAGTCTACTACACATGACATATTTAGCAAACTTCTTCAATAAGACAACAATGGAATTCCAATTGTCAACAACTACTAAATTGTTGGAAGGTCAAGTAGTTTACAAACATAAACCATTCATTTTATTCGCTTTCATTATAACTATATTGTAATATGTATTCACTCACTTCTTCACATTGGAGAAGGATGGAAAATAACTACATAGTGTAGATAAATCAATCTAATGTACTTACTCCTTTCTAGACTCAAGAATCTTCATTCATCATTTTACTACTTTTAACATCCATTGAACCCTATTCATTTCAACTTGTGAATAAAACTATAATACATATGATAAAAAAATTAGCTTGCATATTTGATTTTGTGCTAGCTGATTAATCTCTTATTTTCCAAGATATAATCTATAATGTTCAAGTATTTCTCAAGTTCATTAGTATTAGAGTGGGCGATCCTATAATAGTATGCCCCACTTGTGCCCAACATCTTGATCTTTTCATAAAATGATATACTTTTTTAGAAAAATGCATGATTTAGGCCTAGAGGGAATCTATCTAAGGGGTTTTGATTGAAAGTGGGTACATCAAACCCTCTTAGATCAAATCCCCTTGGATAGAATCCCCTGTGCTTAAATGAAACCCTAAACATAGTCTCTTGTGCACTTCTCAAAATGGTGACAAAAAATAAACTTTCTTCACCTTTTAGTGGACTAAATGCAATCATTTGAAAATGACATGTTTTGTAAGTATGTATTCCTTACTATTACCTTTTTTAAAAGTATAATATGTATTTTCAATATTATATTTTGATTTTATTTAATAACAAATGCAAGTCCATTATGAAAAAGCAATGACCTTTGTGCAAGACAATAGGAAAAATAATAAATGTTAGAAAAATCTCAAAAAATACACAACAATCTATATGAATGTCCTTGTTTGAATTAAAAAATAAAATTTAATTTTAATATATGCTAAGAAAAATAAGTTTTGAGAGAATATACACCTAAAAGTTTTGTGAGTACTAATTTAAAAGTTAATAGTAAATAAATATTTAATAAAAAAATTACCATATAATATTTATATATGGGTATATGCAAGAAGATGAGTCCACGAAACGTGGAAGTTTTTGCCTAAGGCGAAAAAATTAAATTGGCTTGCAAAAAATGAGATCCTGTTTTTTAATAAATGGGATCCCGTTTAGCTTCAAGATCTCGAGCCTAAATTCTAAATGGGGATCCTGTTTTGAAAATTTTCCAAAATCGAAAATTTCCAAAAATGACAAGTTTTCAAAATGGGATCCCATTTTGAAAACTTTATATTTTTGGAAACTTTCAATTTTTGAAAAATTCCATTTTGGAAACTTTTTTGGCAATTTTCAAAATGGGATCTCGTTTCGTAGAACCATAAAAAAAATATTTTTTATGAAACGAGATCCCGTTTTTTAAAATATGAATTTTTGGTTGGGTTTTTGGCTTGTTTTTTGGTTTTGGAAATGGCTTGGGGATTTGAACCTAACCTTTGGACCTGGTTTGACCTACAACTTGAAGGTCATGTTAATGTTATAGGAAAATAGTGACTTTGGACATATGTCTAAAGACCTATTTTGCAGATTTTTTTTACGAAATTAAAACCCATTATAACTGAGACAGTGTAGATTCCAAATATGTAATTTTTTTATAATTTGATTATTTTTTCTATTTTTCAATTAATTTCTAATGAAACTGGTCCATAAACTTGAATTATTAGGGTTTTTTAGTATTTTAATAACTTTTTATTAAAATATTTTTTTGTAAAATGAATTGCACCAAAATGTACTTTAGGCAATTCTTTTCAGTTTGAAAAATAAAATAAAAAATGATAAGTTTAGGTCATCTTATTTGTGACGTACACTATGATTTTTCAAAAAAACAAATATGGCCAATAAAAATTTAACAAAAAAAAAATTCAATAAAAAATTACAAAAAAATATTCAAAATGTGCTTCAGTGAGTTACAAATTTTTTCCCAAAAGGATTTAGAAAAATATGATTGTTTAGGTCAAAATATAGATGACGTACACGTGCATGGTATGGTAAAAAAAAGTGACTTTTAAACAATGGTTTTTAGAAACGCCTGCCTATTGAAAACCATTTTTTATCATCCGAGTATTGAAATAAGTTGAATATTTGGAAACTAGAATATGAGTACTACATTTTATGATTCGTGACTTTTTTTAAGATTCCATCTCTAAGTGCTTTCTTTAGGGTTTTGTAGGGGTGGTGTCCTACATGGTAATTGTTGGGGTCTAGGGGACCTCTTAGTCTTTCTTTCGAATTTTCTCTTAATGTGGATGAGTACTCTTTGTATGGGCATGCAAAAATAATCCATTTCCTAGTGCATGAAATAAAGGAAGCCAAATCATTTCAATGAATGGGTAATCACTCAAATTCCAATGAATGCCTTGAGAAATGTAAAGATCACCAGGTTTTGGTTATCAATCTGGAATATTTTGTTAATTATGTTTTCTACCTTTTTGAACATGCCTTAATCTACAATCTTACATGGGTACACATATTTATTTTCCATTTCTAGAGGATTGGGCTCAAAAGAATTAGAATCCCAAAGGAGACATGGAAATTATATTAGTTGCAAATAAATTTTTTTTGTGGTGTTTTCTAGAATGGTGCATCATAATAGGATATTTGAGAGAGGAACATATTTCCATAATCAAGAAAAAATATTTATCAAACCTTGACATATAGGGTTTGGCCTAATGGAGGAGATTCTAGCTAAAATTCTTCTATGGACTCACCTTCCACATCTTCCAATGGAGTTTAGAGATAATAATATCCTATAATTGATTGTAGTAGTTATTGAGAAACCTTTGGGTCCTTCTCACCATATGTTGGATAGAAAGGTATCTAATTTTCTCATTTATATGTTAAACTTAATTTGAATAATCTTGTTGTTGGTTCTTTGGAGATTAGGTTGGGTAGTATGAGTTGGATTGAATGAATAAACTATGATGCATTTCCCTTTCACTATCATGCATGCCACAAATATGGACATATTCAAAGAAATTGTTCAAAAATGGTTACTAGAACCCCTCAATCCTCTCCTAAAATACATGTAGTCAACTCAAAAGAAAAATTAAAGACCCCAATCTAATTCAAAGAGCTAGATACAAATGGATTCATTTCTATGAAATCATAATATAAGGGGAAGACCAAAAATTGGTAGCATAAAAACAACTTGAAAGGGATGTTTAATAAAAAAATTGATGTTATTAAAAACTTTGTGGAGGTGGAAGCAATGGAGTATGAAAAATACCAAATAGATAAGGTATACATTATTTGGATTTAGGTATTTTATCTAATCTAGTTGTTTCTAATCATCATTAATAAATCCTCTAGCTTTTAACTCCTCAAGAGTTAAATCAACCCATGGTCAACTAACCAGGTTGTACATGAAATTAATTTTTTTAATTATCTAATTCCTCTATTTATCCTCATAATGGCATATTCCAAGGAATATTCTTCCCAACCACCTCTTCATTCAATTTCCCTCCAAAGGTTTCAAAAAGCCTCTTACACATTCATTAACTCCTCTTACATCCTTATTAACTCCTCTTACATCATTTCAAATATTCAACCACATTCATTTACTTCTTCTTACAACCTTTCAAATCCTCGACCATTTTCATTTATTCATCTTACACCTCCTTTCCTTTACACATTTACCAAACCCCATCCAATGGAATTGTGATAAGTGTCACATTCCTATTGGTTCCTCTTTTATCCCACATTCACCAATTTCTCTCATTTTTTAACCCTTGTGTTCTATAAATAAAGGCCTTCTCTACACAATATGGATCCACAACTTGAAGCATTCTTACTATAGGCATTTCTACTCATAACATTTCACCATTTTCATCATTTTAGCTAATTTATGTTATCATTTTGCATCAATTCTCACACTTTGGATCATCAACATCATTAAAGCTTATCAAAGGGATTGGGAAAGGGCTTCTTTTTACATCAAAGGAGCACCAATCCCCCTATGGGATGAAGGTTTAGCTATTTCAAGTTGATTGCATGTTGTCTTTGGTTTGTTTATGCTCATTTTCATGTTTTCTTCTTGATTTAGCTAAGAATTTCACAATGAATGCTTTATTTGTGTTTCTAACATGATTAACTAGTGTTTGTTGGTCTTGTGTTAGCAAATTGTAGGTTTGGTGTTCACATGACACAATGGAGTATGAAAAAATTCCAAATAGTTAAGGTATACATTATTTGGATTTAGGTATTTTATCTAATCTAGTTGTTACAAAGATTGATTTGGATAAGAAAGTATTATCAAAGCAAGGGGTTACACTTATTGATAGGAAACAAGTGGATGAAAGATTTCCTAGAGTAGGAGTGAACTTGGTCCATGCAACAAAAAATAAATTGGAATCAAATGAAGTTAATGCCTTTCTAGATCATTTGCATGATTTGAGGGAAAAAGAAGATGACAAAAGGAAGGTCCCTTCTTTATTAGGACTTCAACAGAAAAATATTAAGAAAGAGGGAATTGATAAAATTTCAGAGACTTAGAGGAAAAAAGAATAGGAAATGGTAAATTTGATAGGGGAGTCTTGGGTGGAATCTATTGATATTAAGACATTAAATACGAGTAAGTGCAAAAAGTTAGGTCTAGTTTTAGGGGAAGTTCCATTTTTTAGCTTTAAAATGAGGACCCCTTCATTTTTTAGATAGGTACCCAGTTTAAAGTGGGTACTCTTTCTAAAATTTTTGAAACTCACAATTAATATTTTTCATTTGGTTTTAGGATAAAAAAGGCATGGTTACCCAACCCTTAGCCTTGGACCTACAAGTACAAGGTCATGTTAATTGTAAGAGAAAAAAATGACTTTGGCAATATGGTTGACAACTTTATTTTTAGATTTAAAAAAAAATTAAAACCCATTATAGATGACAATATCTAGTTTTAAAATATGTAAAATTTTTGACTGATTTGAGATTATTTTCTATTTAATAATATTTTTTTAAGAAAATGGGTCCATAAACTTGAAATGCCAGGTATTATTATTTTTATAATAACTTTTAATTTTTACATTAAAAGAAAACATTATATGTCATCAATCTAGACATCATTCTTTACACAATGAAAAGTAAATCATTCTATGATTATTTCAACTCAAATTATGATTGAAATACACTAGTGGTTTTAAAAAATAACAATTAAGACCAATAAAAATGTATTTTTTTTAAATATTTTAAAAATAATTATAAAAAAATATCCTCATCAAACTTCACCATAATACACATACTTACCCTAAATGAATTACAAAAATATTTTTATTAAGGCCAAATTATGCTTGCCATACACGTGCATGTTATGACCCTAAAAAAATACTTTAAAATTTTCATTTTTGTACATTTTTGTGCATGTTGTGGGAAACTCAGTTTATGGGCGACTTATTGCGCTAAATTGAGTGACCTTTGATTTTTAAAGAAGTCAGATTCTTCTGTAATAGGTTTTTTGGAATGGGAAAAGGAAACATATATAAAAGTAAAGGATCTAACTAAGGCGATGCACCAGAATTTAGATAAAAGACATGATAAATCTATCTTTTGGATATGATCTAAGGGCCCATTCAACAATTTAGTATGTCCTAGAATGACAAAAAATAAAGATTGAAGTATGACAGCGCATTCAATAACATAAAATAATTTTCACAGCCATTCATTGAAAAGAGGAGTCAAAAGACATGATCTAAACCAGTAAACTTGCATTAAAATTATAGAAGTTCTGCAAATGAACCATTCAAACAATAATGGCACAGTATAAAGTTTATCAATAGAATAAGAAAGTAGAGAGGCCGAACAATGGCATAGTCTGTAAGTTCTTGCAATAATCTAAATAATAAAAAGGTCTGTGTCTCTTTAAAATCCTATAATTCTTGGACACGTGGAACTTAAAACATGTAACATGTAATCTTCGAACCCCTCTTCAAAAGGAAAGAGTAGTATATATAGTCAGCATTCCCACCGCCTGGCGAGTAGTAACTGAAAATATTCAGAACCTTGAGCAATAATGTAGCAGCAATGATTCCCTTGGTTGTTGCAACAGAAAAATATTCGGGCCATAGCATTTAGTCACTCCCCATCCAGGTGCATCCCCCGTGAATGATGGCAGTGGTCTTGGTAATTTGCTGAACAAAAAAGTGTCGCCATCTAGTATAAGCAGTTATAACACATGGCAACATCTTGTAGCCCATAGTTTGGTCCATCCTTTGTGTTGAAGAAGCATTCACAAGGAGACAGATGGCAACATGGCGCAGGCCGTGGTATATTCTCCCCTCCCTTCATTGAAAGGTTGCGCTGGGGTGACATGTAGCAACAATGTTTACTATAGACACTGCTTGTGGGGCCCGCCAAATCTTTATGCAAATGGGAGCTACATGGCACACAAGCGGGGCCCGACGAGGAAGTGAAGGGAAGTAGTTAAAATAGCTTGCGGTGAAGACACGTGGGAGCATAGCGGGGGTCGGTAGAAGAGAAAATGAGAGAATTCCTTCAGAGAGCACCGAGCAGAAATGTGGTAGAGGCCGGCGGTCATTTTTCAAAAGGGGCTGATGACATTTATTGGAGGCATGGGCCGGTACTTAGCAAAAAACAAAATCCAAAGGGAGCTTGATTAATTTTATATTCACAACTTTTGGCGACTACCGAGGGGTTTCGCTTGAGGAATGGAGAACCCAAAATTTTCTCTGGTGTGTAAACTAGAGCACCATCCATTGGGTGATAAAATTAGATCTTGGAAAGGGCTACCTATAGTGGAAGTCAGTCGTCTTTGGATGGTCTTGTTATATTGCACATATTTTCTTGTGCTCCGCCTAGGTCGAGCATTTTTTTATAAGACAACACCTTAGGTAAACCGGCCCCTGCCTTGCAATGGAAAAGTAGTTGTGCAAGAGGATGAATGACACCTTCAATGTCTGTTGCAGTAGGAGGCTAGCTGAAATCCTAAAAAGTGGCTAGGTCCTGCTCTTTTTCTTCAATCCTTTCTGCAATTTGCTCAGCTGTGGTGATTGACCCATCTTCAATAAACAAGGATGGAAAGCCCATTTCAGCTAGTTGGGAGAAATTTTCCTGCATGCCATCCATAGTCTTGTTCAAATTAGTTGTGCAGACGTTAGTTTGTAGGAAGGATGAGTGGCAATGGATGAACTTGTTTGTCGTCTAGGCAGCAACATCCCAATCTTTGATTTCTACCTCTACCAAGTCTTCATCAGAGACAATGTATAGTTTGCTTAGCAAACTCTTCACCTCAAGAAACCTTTCTGTGATGAACTTTGGGAATTGCTCGATTGTTCCGTGAACCTCCTAGTTCAATTTTGTCACCTTTGAGATGAACCAGAGCGTTGGCCATAGTGTTAGACAAAAAGCCTTAACCTTTTCCTAGTATGAAATGTATAACTGCTAAGCTACTGGGATGAGGTCCGACTGCGTAGCTTAGGGCCCTAGGTAGTGTTCTTTAGAAGGGAAATTTTCACATCCTTTGAGCCAACATTCTCTATTAATTCCACAATCCTCCTTTTTGTGGATGCAAGTTGCTCCTCGAGGCTACTTAACTCTTTAAACCAGTTCTCCTCGACCCGAGCATGGTTTGCCAATTATGTGTCAAGAGAAGACTTCATCTCTTGGAGCTCTTTTTCTAATTGGGTCTTTTGGCCTTCAAAGTCCGTTTGATTCTTTTCTAATTTTTGCTCATGTAGAGTGCCCTGAGATGCTAGCTCTTCATCCTTTTGTTGCAGATTCTGCTATATCATGACCAATTTGGTCTAATATTCCTGGTTCTTTTCCCATAGCTCATTAATCAGTGTGGGGTCAACGGATTAGGACTTCATGAGTTCTTATTGGAGTTTGTTCCACTCCAATTCTTCTATCTGTGCTTTCTCTAATAAGCGTGCAACTTCTGCTTCTAGTGATTTCTCCCTTGTCTCTAGGAAACTGACCCTTTCCTTCACAAGTGTCAACTACCCCTTTTTCTTTAACTGACAGTTAGATTTGAGGAAGTTTGTTGTCACCATTTGCTGTGTTTCCTCCATGAGTTCTACCTTGTCTTGCGGTCGGGTTGCATTCAGATCGAGTCCCATAGCATACATGATGTAATCATTTCAAGGAAACATCTCCCCTTGTAGTTTGGTGGTGTTCGGGTACATGGTTGAAAAATTCAGTGTTCCTTGCGCCTCATTATACACAGTATACACTTTCAACTCTACATCCTTTTTTTCATCCTTAACCTTTTTCTTTAGCATTCTGAGAGCCTGCACTTGCTTTGTGGCTTCTCCTTGGGCTATGAATTCAGATGGTGTCTGAACTAGCCCATTTGCAAAGAGTGCACAGTGAGGTAGGGAAAAAGGTAATGTAAGTGTGGCAGGCCCCTGCATTTTCCTCTTCTGGAGAGTAATAGTTTGTGGGGAGAAATAAGGGACTTTCCAAAGTTTGGTTTACGAACCAACGGAAGGGCTCATTGGTTGCTGTGGTGATGGGGTGGTCATTGTAGAGTCTGTTTGCTGGGCATGTTGGGTCAAACCTGAGGTAGCAGTAGCAATGGGGGTACCAATGTTGACTGAGCCTTCAGAAAGAGAGGCGAGGAGAGATTGGGTAGTGATGATTGGTGTCAAGGTTCGCAAAGGTGTTAAGATAGATGGCCCTATCTAGGTGAATTGGGATAAACCTCCCGCAAACATTGTGGTAAGGATAGAGAAGGTAGGGTCGACACTTGCAGTAAGGGGCATTGCAGGAACGACAGAGGATACCAAAGATTGAGAAGTAAGAAAAGGAGCAAACATTACCTGCTGACTGGATGATGGCGGTGGTCCGCTTGTTATTGGCTCCTCACTTTCTTGAAACCATTGGCTTGCTAGGAGCACTTGGCTTACGGTGGGTTCTTGTGACCCTTCTTCCATAATAGCTTTTGTGCACTGTCATTTAAGGGGCGGGGAGTCTCCGATCTCCACAGTCTTTGGTTGTTGTTGTTGGGACCCTCTTGTTGCTTTCAAGCCCAAGTGAGCATCCACAAGGCTCTTGATATATTTAATCGCACATTTGAAGCGACATAGGCAAGTTGTCCTATGGACATTTCCCTTTGTTGGGCAGAGGAGGTTGATGTCTCGGCTTCCTCCTCCACCTGTTCTTCTTCTTCATCGGGGTCATTTCCTTCGCTAGCACTTGAATTGAAAGTAGTATGCTCATCATTCCATAGCTTGTCAAATTGTTCATCATCCAACACGCTTTCATAAGGTGCATCAAGTTGTTTTGTCTCTTGACGATACACCCAGAAGACTCTGATCCTTTCTATACTCCATTCTTCTTGTTTTCTCAACCTATTGAACATGGCTTTTCCCATTTTGTAGTTTTCATCATAATCCATTGTAGCGAAGTAGAATCTATGCCATGGTAGCCTACTGTCCTTTGTGGGAATATGAATCAGGTCAACCAATAATTCATCTTCATCCTCTAGCGGGCTACGCCTCTTTTCCTAGTAAGGTTGAGAACTGTGAGTTACTTTGATATGCTCATATGGTAGATCATTGAAAGGGTTGTAATTCCATTTGTCTTAGATCAGTACCAACCCTAGATGAGCTAGCTTATCCTGCAATAGTGGGTGTGTCTGCTTCTTTTTTCATGGCCACTATTTTGAAGCTTTGCGGATAGATGAAGAATCCCTTCCTCTTGGGTTTTCCACTGCAGAAGGTAACATCAATAATGCACACTTGCTAGAAGATTTCAAGGGCTAGCACTCAATTAGTAACACATTTCAGAAGGTGGAATGGTTCCTCGGTGAAGCCTCACATCTAGATGAATGTAAAATCTACTTCAAAAAACTAGTCCCATATGGGAATGAAGTTCTACATATACTTTGTCTGCGTGAAGGTGAGCTAACTAATACCATCCTCCCCTTGCAAATATTGCAAAATTAGAGTCAAGAAATAATCTGAAAATGCATAATAGTCGAAAGTGGAAGAGAGGAGAGGGGTCTAGACAAACTGACTTTCTTCTGTTACTTTCATAAAAAATAGACAGCTCCACACGCTTACCAAAGAAATCAGGGTTCTGATGCAAAAACATATGGGCAAGATAGGAAGGAAACCTGAACTTCCATTCAACTTGGTAATTGTTAATTTTTCCTATCATCTCCTTTGTGAGGTATTCTATAAAATCATACCAGAAGTAAGATTGTTACCTACAAAACTGGAAAGTTGGGCCCAATTGAAACACGTGCACCTCTTTGTCGGTGTCCAGACCGCAAACAAATTCCATCATTGAAAAGGAATCTTACAAATCTATTTCAAAAACATCGTGTTGCATAAGGATCTTTGGTGGCTTTCGTTGATCTACTTCAATCCTTTGTGTTTCTTTGTTATAAAACTCCAGAGCCTTATCCCTTGAGTTCCATATATTATCCCCTTTTGTAGGAGTGAATGCCTCTATTTTCATCCCTCTTTGCGTATGATTAGGAATATAACATATTCTAGATAACACCTGGGGTGATATTAACTGACAAATTCTGACCCTCGATAGTGTTAGTGCTTGGGTTGAAATATTTAATGGCCGCATCGACTAATTTTGGGTAGTAGTGCACATATGAGACCATATATTGTGGAAGCTCGTTGAACCATATTTTCTCTGTCATTGACATTATATTTTTGGATATCTTCATTCTTTCGCAAGCTGCTTCCCTTAATCCTTTAGGGTTCTTTGCAAGAAAGGGATCATGAATATTATCCCAGTCCTCCTGAATTAAGTTATGGTCTCTATAGTTTTTGGGCTTCTCCATCTCATGTGTTTTTTCCCACTTTGGCTTGTTAGGAATACCCGGTGTGGCATAAGAAATTTTTTCAAAGATATTGATGACTGGTGCTCCTCACATAGCTTTAAATAAGTTTTTCGTTGCCTCTCCTTGTGCTTCTTGACTTGAACTTTTTGCCATTTTTGATTTGTGGGAAGCTTTTGATTAGCCTAAATTTCTTTGCAATTTTATCTCAGCTCTAGTTGTGCACTAGAAATTTATTTTGCTTGGGTAGTGTATTTGAAAAGACCTTTTAAGTTCTTAAAGATTTCACATGCAATACTTAGCTATTTTTCCTCAAGGTGGTAGACAAGAGTTACCTTTTTGCATTTAATTCAGCATGTACCACCAACCTTTTGGCATGTGCGAGATGAATCACTTTCCATTTTGATTTGACAAGAATTCATAATTACAATTAGCAACTATATTGTATAACACAATTTTCTTGGAACTTGAGTTGATGCTTTGCTAGCAGCTAAGCATTCGTATGCATTGAAAATTAATATCCCAAAAGGAATGATTAAACCAAAGATGCTATCAGTATTTGAAAAGATATGATCTTTTCCTTGGAAGAAGCAAAACACCTGAAAATGACACCTTAGTCTTTGGTCATGCATAACACCACCAGTTTCTGCCACCATCTTTGGCTAATTAATTATCCCTTATTAGTCTTGCACGCAGCAAGCCGTACTCAGCAGACACAACTAGGTGGGAAATTCGAGCAAGCTGTGGCACAACTTTCAAGTTGGTACTTGATTAGAATCATGTTTATGGTAAGCAGATTACCACACATTTCCTCACTTTTTCTATAAATAGGCACCTAATCAGTAGCAAAATCACACTTAGTGATTAGAGAAAAATTGGTAGTAGGTAATTGGCTTAGCAGTTTAGCATTAGTAGTGTGTAGCATTTTCATAGGCTAGACTTAGGCACTTTGCAAAGATAGTTTCAGGATAGTTGCAGAGTGATTGCTAGCATGAATACCCCAATTAGGCTAGTGTGTCATAAGTCTCAAACTGCTTTCTTAGGTGATATTTCTACTAAGCGTTTGAAGAGGATGACGAAGAATAAGCACTCATTGGCTATTATAGTCATGAAATGGGTTCTGGGATAGGACTGCCTCAAATACGAGGACAAGTATCGAGTTAACATTGATGTGTGCTCACACTTTGTCACCTCCATGCTTGATATTGGAATTCCCAAGCACTTGATTCTTCATCTTGTCAAAGAAATATTTCCCAAGAAATACCTGAATGGCCTTAGAGAGGTGGTGGCAAATGCTGCATATGGTGGAGGCATATCGTGAGCAAGCGACCTTTAGAGGTTCATAGAAGAGGATGCAGTTGTACCGTGGCTGCCATTTCTAGGTGGATTTTTCCTTTAGTCGCAAGATGAGCACCGCCAGAGGGTAACCCGTGCCTACCACTTTCTTTTTCACATATACAATGTGGTGTCGTTCGACGATATCGACTAGTACACGGACTTCAGGAACCTTGTGTTTCCTCCGCCTTTGGTCATTGCTCCTATTAATGATGTTGCTGCTGATGATGATGCTCTTGTGGAGGAAGATATTGTGGACATTGTTGTTGATGCATCCATTGCTACTACCCATGCTGTGGACTGAAGACTCCCATGTTCTTCCTTTTTCCTTTTAAAAATTCGTACCAATTAGTCTGTTTTTTGTATACATCCTTGAAAAAGGATTTTTGTAAAATATATGAAAGAAGCATAATAGAACCATATACTTTAGAAGTGTGGAATTTGAGCCATTTTGACAATGTAAATATCAAAGCATATATATAATGAAAATATATCTTTATATAATCATCTTGTTATCTGCTTCTAGATTTTGCAGCTGGGTCATCTTTTCCTTTTCAACATGTATGTATTAATTCAATTTTGTATGTGGGTGTTTGATTTTATTTCCTTTTCAACTACAAGCTTATTTTTTGCTCTCTGTAATAATGGTCTACTTGTTCCTTTCCATCTTGAACCATAGAACAAATAAAAAGACCAGCCAACAAAACAAAAGGGAAAGAAAGAAAAAGAACTATAGACATATTTACATCTGTAGGATAATCAAGCCTAATTAAATAATTTAAGGTGAATTCCGTTGACCAAAATTCCCAACACTTCTTTTTCCATAGTTTCCAACTCATATGCATTATGTTCTTTGCATTGAATTACTCTGAATGGGTCTTCCCAAAGGATGTCAAACTTCCCATGCTGACCTGGCTTCGTAGCCCTTTCATTAAATTTTAGCACTAAGTCTCCACACTTTGGACCTTGGTTGGACACTTTCTTGTCAAACCACCTTTTAACCACCTATTGAAAGTTAGTCATGACTGTTAGGGACTTTTCCCTTTTCTCTTGTACTTCTAGCAACTCAGCTAATCACACCTCCATTGCGCCGTTTTGTTCCACCTCGAGAGATTTTAGCAATTGAAGCGCTAGAATCTCCATAGAGATAGGAAATAGTGCCTCTTTTCCATATACTAGCTCAAAAAACAAAGTCTTGAGGACTTTCTTAGGAGTTATGCGGTCTGCCCAGAGTGCTACTCGGAGCTTTTTATGCCATTCCCTTTGATATTTCAACCCAATCCTTTTGAGGAGTCAGACCAGATTCTTGTTCATCGACTCGGCTAAGTCATTCCCCTACAGGTAGTAGTTTGAGAATGTTTTAAGGAATATACCATGTGTAAGTGCGAATTGACTCACCTTAGAGCCCAAGAAGGTTTTAGCATTGTCGAAGATGATAGTTTTGGGTGGGTTGAATCTCGTCACCAGTTCTTCTAGGAATTCTGCCTTTGTTGCATTCTTTAGTGGCACAACTTCAGTCCACCTTGTGAAGTAGTCTATGGTCGTCAAGATCCATTTATGTCCTGCACTGGAGGCTGGGTTGATCATTTCGATGTTGTCCGAGCCCCATTGCACGAATGACTTATCAACCACTATCAGATTGAGAGGCATTGAAAAATTCTTTCTTCTTCCTCCAAAGAACTGTCATTCTTTGCAAGCTTTTACTAGGGAGTAGGAATCATTGAATATCATTGGCCAGAAGTACTCTGCGCACATGATTTTGATGGTGGTGGTCTTTGCAGAGAAATCCCAGCCTGCGAGACTTCTGTGGTAAGTGTCGAGGATCCTTTTTGCTTGCTTTTTGGTAACACACCACAATAGAACGCCATTAAAATTGCTTTTCAACAAGATCCCTTCAATGAGCACGAATCCACTATTTTACAATCGATAGAATCTCGTCTTCTGAGAAGGAAGGTCCAGTGGATATTTTCCTGTGTGCATAAATCTTACTTTGTTTGCTAGCCAACAACCTTTGAACTCTGTCTCGTTCGTTAGGACTAGCTTAGGCTACTCTTCATTGGTGGCCATTTCTTCATCGTGCACAAGATATTCTCACAATCCTCTTCCCTGAATGGTCTTTGTAGGCTTAACCTCAATTTCATATTCAAGGATATTGGTGATCCAGTTGGCTCTTTTCTCAGTGATTTCTCCTTCCATGATGTATTCATGCACACTAAAATGCACGACATAGACAATCACCTTATTGCAAGAGATTAAGTGTCAGAACTTCTTGAGTCCCTTAACTATTGCAAATGCTTGCCTCTCTACAAAGTTGTAGTTTGTCTCATATTCCTTCAGGGTCCGGGAGTGAAATGCTATCAAATGTTCTCCCTTGCTCTCATCATCCTTCTGAGTTAAGACAGTAGCAATGCTTGACTTGCTACTGAATACATACATTATGGGGTGATCCCACAATAGTGGTTTATAATTTTTGGCCAAACTAGACATTGAAATTATTATTTTAAACTAAATCTTCACATTCGGGCACCTATAGCGGCTAAACCGTGAGGAATTTGAAGATGATGCAAACTAAAGTATCATCACATTTTGTTTGAAGATTCTAAAAATATATTTTTCAAAATTTTTGGAATAAGATTGCATTTCTTTTTCCATCTCCCATGAAAACTGTTTTTTTTTTTAGTTCAAACAACATTTTTAAAAAGTGACGCACACCATATAATGCATAACGTTTTTTCCATGGATGATAAAATTCTAACTATTTCAAATTTAGATTTGTAACTCTGATATCTAGTGCTTCCACTTGGTTAGATAGTTTTTATTGAATATTTTTTTGTTCAATCAAGTTTCAAAGTCAAACCAATTACAATTCAGACATAGTGCGACCGTATAATGCGTAACTTTTTTTGTATATATTGAAATTCAATTTTTTGTTTGTTGGATCAAGGACTTCAATATCTAGTGCGCTCATATTTTTAAATTTTTTTTTTAATAATTTATTATTTTTCCACATGTACAAAATAGAGACCTTCATTTTTGATGAAAAACCTATGTTTAATAAAACTAAAAAACAAATACATAATAAAACCAAAACATATTAAAATTATGTTTGTTGGATAGCTCATTCCGAGGATTACCTAATTCCAGTTGGGTTTGTGAATACTTCTCCATTTTCATCCTCAACCTGAGCTTTGAAGCATAAAAATTTAGATTTTTTTATGTTTTAGGAGGAGAATGAGGAATAAGGGGAGTTCGTACGAACCCCTAGGGGTTCGAGTGAACCCTTGGGGGTTTGCTTGAACCAGGGTTCGCTCAAACCCTGGTTCAAGTGAACCACCCTTCAATGTGCATTTCCTTTTATTTTTTTGGGCGAGAAATGTGGGCCCAGTAATTAACGGGCTCGCTCAAACCCTAGTTCGGGTGAACCCATTTTGGGTTCGGTCAAACTTGTAGGTTCATTCGAACCACTAAAACCATTTTTTTTGCCATGGGGTAAATTTTCTCAATTTTCTTTCCTCCATGAAATTGTAAACCACTGTTGTGGCTTCACCCTATGAAGTCCTTTGAAAAGTCTGGGTTGACCAGAATAGGAGTGGAGGAAATAGCATCCTTGAATTTCTCAAAGGCTTCTTTTGCTTCTTTTGTGCATTTAAATGTTTGATCCTTTTTCAGCATCAAGGTGATTGGCCTAACTATTCCTGCAAAATCATAAATAAATTTGCTAACAAAATTTACCTTTCCCAAGAAGGACTAGAAGCCTTTCTTGTTGACTGGAAGGGGAAGCTCTTTGATTGCTTTCGCCCACTCAAGATCAATTGAAATTCCTTCTTTGGACACTACGTGCCCCAATAGCCTACCTTGCGGTGCTTCGAAGACACATATTTTTGGGTTCAAGGATATCCTGAACTCCTGGAATTTCTTGAACACCATCTCAAGGTGATCAAAGTGATCATCCTTGGACATGGAGAATACTGTCAAATCATCCAAATAGATTAGGATAATCTTGTTGATTAGTTTTATAAAAGTGATATCCATTGCTCGTTGGAAGGTGGCTCCTACGTTTGAGAGGCTGAATGGCATCCTAGCGTATGCAAATGTTCCCCACTTGGTATTGAACATTGTCTTATGTCGATCCTCCTCTTTGACCTAGATTTGATTGTAACCGAAGAAGCCATCTAATAGGAAAAGCATCTCTGATCCTACCACGGTTTGCACGATTGACTCCATTGAATGTAGCGGGTAATGATCCTTCAAGGATGCTTTGTTTAGGTCCTGAAAGTCCACACATAGATGGATATATCCATTCTTCTTTTGGACTGGGACCAAATTGGATACCCACGTGCTATGCTTGATTGAGAAGACAATATGCGACTGGATTAGCTTTGTTAATTCTTGCGCCATTAGTGCTTCAATCTTGGGATTCACTGTCCTCTATTTTTGGCGGACTGGTTTTGCACCTTCCACCAACTCTATTATATGTTGGATGATATTGGGATCATATCCCCTGAGGTCATCATATGACGAAGCCACCACTCAATATTTTTCACAAAAGTTGATAAGCCTTTCTTTATCATGATGTGGGACATCCTTCCCAACTTTGAGTTTTCTTCCATCTTCGACCTAAAGATCGGTATAGTCACCTTTATCTACTACAAAATTTCAGTTGTCATTTCTTGCATCATCACAATCAAAAAGATTCTCAAGAGTGATCAATCCTTTTGGAAGCTTTCTTGGATTTCAGCTGAATAATCTGTCCTTCATAAGCTTCATCAATCTTTGGTTGGAGCTGATTGGAAAATTCTCCTGATTGTTGGATGAACAAGGCAATGTCTTCATCACTGTCAAACACTTGCCATCTTTGGTCATTGTCTAGAATGGCTGGTTGGACTATCACTCGTACTGAGTGTTTATTGTGAATGAGGTCAGAGGCAGGATCAAACTGGGATCTGATTGATTCCATGCAATCTGCATCTGTATTTTGTTCTCAGGGCACCATTTGAATGTTGAAGGATTCAAATTCGTCAATTAGGTTCCAAACTCGGTGTCTATAGGATCGCATGTGAACATTCTTGTCTGTAGAAATTCCTCGTACTTGATTGACTACTAGTTCAGAATCTTTGAACACCATTAATTACTTTATTTTGATCCGTTCCACAAGGTTGATACCTTACACCAGTCCTTTGTATTCAACTTCATTGTTTGAGCAAGTAAACTAGAAGTGGAAGGACCTCAGTTTCTTTTCATTTTGTGGGGACATTAAACATATCTCGGCTCCTACGCCATTTTTGCATCTTGTTCTATCGAAATGCAACGTCCATAACTCTGAGGCTTGACCACTCTTTGGTTTTTTAACAACCTTTGAGAGCACTAGATCCTCATCGTAGATGACATAGGTGCCCAACTTGGTAGAATGGTAGTTGCCGAAAGGATTAGTATCCATATGTTCACTCAATAGAACATCTTCTTGATCAGTCCAATCTTCGATCACCTTTTCATCTTCTAGTAGCTCAACACAATACATTTCTTGCTTGGTGATAGACGTATGAACGGCCTCAAAGTTGATCATGGCTTCATTGGCCACATGTTCTGAATGTAGAGATTCAAATTCTATCTTCATTTTCGCACTGCACTTGGTCCTAAGGCTCATGTGCGACCAATCCAAGGATAGGTATCAACCCACCTTTGAAGTAAATTCTCAGGATAGACAGAGGCCAAACATGGGGGGAACATCTTTGATCACAGTATCTTGCGACACCGTGATGCTAGGGAAGGAAAATAGAGTCAGGGGAAGATCCTTGATGAGACTGACAGTTTCGACTCTGTTTCCATCAAGTTGCATCACTCACTTTTTTAAAGGTTCATAACTGAGCCCTAAAGCTTCAACTATCTATTTCAGCATAACTGTGGTGCTAGCACCAAAGTCAATCATGACATTCTGTAATAACTTTTCTCCCACAATAAGCGTTAGGAAGGAGGGTTTAGGTTTTAGGTTATCTCTTACCTCAGCGGGAGCTTCCACTGTGCTATTTGTGAGAACTTTGGTCAGAGGTGACTGATCAACAACCTTTCCTTTGAGCAGTTGCTTCTTTGGTTCAATGATTGGATCCTCCCGGAGTGCCTTTTGTAGTAATGTCTTCTACTCTGGAATGACTAATATATCCCAAAGAGACACATTAGCAGATGATTTTTTTAGTTGTTCCACCACGTTGAAGGGTGGTGGATTTAGAGGTTTCTGCTCTTTTTCTCTTGTTATAACAATTTCCTTCTGCGACGGGCATTGTGGCACCATGACGAAGGTACTAGGCATTTGGTTGAAATCACTTTTAAATTGCGGACTGACTAGTTGTGGGAAAATTGGTTTGCCCATGAATCTCCTCTTCGAGCAGGTGTTGTAATCAGACTACACTTGCAATGTTTTAGATGCGGATGCATGATTGGAAAACACCGCTTCCTCTTCTTTCATCCATGAGAAGAGTGCGTGATCAAGAGTGATGTTCACTTCTTGCTCTAGTGACATCCCTTGCATTTGTACAGTGAGCACCACATTATCCATTTGCGAAGAGGCATACACATAGCTTTCAGGATATGACATTGTGCCCTAGCTGCGTTGTTCAACCACCTTTTGTTGTAGGTTGCCGCATGGACAGTTTTGAGGCATATGTGAATTACAGCAAGGGAAACACCAGGGGTTGGTATTGTCCACTAAATTATTCTGCCTCGCAGTTAACTCTCTGCTCAAGCTTAGATTGGCGCTTTGTAGTGGAGTGGGTACTGACACTATTTGATTTGTTGTTTGTGCCTACAGATTTGTGTGGGTGCCTCCTTAGAACTAGTTTTGTTGGTAAGAGGACATTTGGCCTTGATAATTCTGATAGGTCAACTTTGGAGGTGCGACTTGGTTGTGCTTGATAATGATTATCTTGTTAGCCATATGTCACAACATTTCCTTGCCGTCACTCATATCTTCCTTGGAAGAACTAGATGTAGAAGAAACATTCTATGACATACTCAAATATGTGTACGTAGACTGGGTAGGAGCTGATGCGCTAGTAGAAAGCATCTCCTGAGCAAGAACTGATATTTTTGGAAATGGAGGAATGATGGGCCAAGGTAGCAGCTTTCTGACATCTATCAAATTGTTCTTTGCCTTGATAGCGATGTTGTATGTGCTTGTTAGTGTGGTCCCACCGAGAGACTGGATTATCATAGAAATGTCAGGATTGATAGATTTTAAGTAGAACATGAATGCTAGATCGGGTGGTGGCGGATATCAACTTGGATTCTTTGCCGTCTTGTATGGAACCAGGCATTGAAGTTAGCCATGGCTTCGTTCGGGGCCCACTTTATGATTGACAACTGATAATATAGCAATGATTAGTCTCCTTTGTTCAAAAATATTTGATAGAAAGGATCTTTGAGTTCATCCCAGGTATTGATAGTATTCGTTTGCAATGTGCGGTACCAATTCAACACCTTTCCTCAAAAAGAGGCGACAAGCAACCTTAGCACTATATTTTGGTTTGTAATGTCGTGTACCAAACACACGTCTGCAACATCTTGTAGATGTTCAGATGGTGTTCTTGAGCCATCTCTAGTGAATTTAGGTATAGTTTTTGAGGGTGGAGACCAAAATAGCAACCTAAACGACAGGTGCTACTGGCGCTACAAGAGGACTTCCAGCATCCCATGCCACATAATTTTTGATAGTGGCAGGCAACATGGCTAGCAGAAAGGGTGGAGGAAGTGGAACGTTCACTAATTGGGTCGTGGGTTGTACTGTCCCTAATGGAAATACTAATAAACTAGGATTATTTGCTATTTGGGACCTAGTAATAGGCCGATGACTCATACACCCTTCTTAAAATTAGATTCATTTAAGCTCAGTCCCACCGGGCGTGCTAGGAAAAGTAAAAACTATTGATGCCAAAAATTGGCAAGGTAACAACCCTTTGTTGGAAACTCAGTTTATGGGGGGATTATTGCAATAAACTGAGTGACCTCCAGATTTTTAAAGAAGTCGACTTCTTCTGTAATTGGTTTTTTGGAATGGAAAAAGGAAGCATATATAAAAATAAAGGATCTAACTAAGGTGATGCACTAGAATTTAGATAAAAGGCATGATAAACCTATCTTTCGGATATGATCTAAGGGCCCATTCAACAATTTAGTATGTCTTAGAATGACAAAAAATAAAGATTGAAGCATGGCAATGCATTCAATGACATAAAATAATTTTCACACCCATTCACTGAAAACAAGAGTCAAAAGACATGATCTAAACCAGTAAAATTGAATTAAAATTATAGAAGTTCTACAAATAAACCATTCAAACAATAATGACACATTATAAAGTTTATCAATAGCATAAGAAAGCAGAGAGACCGAATAATGACATAGTCTGTAAGTTCTTGCAATAATCTAAACAATAAAAAGGCCTGGTGTCTCTTTAAAATCCTGTAATTCTTGGACCTGTGGAACTTAGAACATGTAACATGTAATCTTCAAACCCCTCTTCAGAAGAAAAGAGCAGTATATATAGTCAGCATTCCCACCACCTGGCGAGCAGTAACTGAAAAGATTCAGAATCTTGAGCAATGATGTAGCAACAATGATTCCCTTGGCCGTTGCAATAGAAAAATATTTGGGGTATAACATTTGGTTGCTCCCCATCTAGGTGCATCCCCTGTGAATGATGGAAGTGGTCCCGATAATGTCTCGAGAAGACAAGTGTCACCACCCAGTATAAGTAGTTAGAACATGTGGCAACATCTTACAGCCTATAGTTTGCTCCATCCTTTGTGTTGAAGAAGCATACACAAGGAGATTGATGGCAACATGGAACATGCCATGTTTCATTCTCTCCTCCCTTTGTTGAAAGCTTGCACTGGGGTGACATGTAGCATCAATGTTTCCTATAGACACTACTTGTCGGGCCCGCCAAATCTTTACGCAAATGTGAGCTATGTGGTGCACGGGCAGGGCCCGATGAGGAAGTGAAGGGAAGTAGTTAAAATAGCCTACTGTGAAGACACATGGGAGCATAGCGGGGGTTGATAGAAGAGAAAAGGAGAGAATTCCTTCGAAGAGCGTCGAGTGGACATGTGGTGGAGGCTGATGGTTATTTTTTAAAAGGGGTTGATGACATTTATTGGAGGCATGGGCTGGTACTAGGCAAAAAAAAAAACACGAAGGGAGCTTGATGAATTTTATATTCACACTATACAAAATGAACTTTTATCATCTAGGTATTAGAATAAATTATATATTTGAAAACAATACTCAAAGTCCTACATTTCATATTACTAGAATTTCTTAAGATTCTATGTGTAAGTACCTCACATTTTTACTTCAACTATGATGAAATTATTTTTAAAAGAAAAAACACTTCCACTTTTTGGTCTTGCACATACTCGCACTCACTTTTGTATCCCTATAAAATTCTTGTGATTTCTTGGAATGCTAGGGGTTTGAGTAGCATCCCTTGACAAAAGGTTGATCAAGATCTAATTTGGGAACATCGACTAGATATTGCCTTTATTTAGGAAACATATATTTCAATGAAAGATATATGAAGATAATTTATTTCAAAATTTGGAGATGGGGCCAATGCTAGTGTATTAGTTCTGAATCTACTATATGGGGAGTTGCATGATTATGGGATCCTTATAATATCACAACAATTTGGTTGGGAGGGAGTAGAAATTCAATCTCAATGATTTGGTGTCTTACTTTGATTTAAGAGAGATATGTCTCTTCCCAAATGTTTATATACCTACCAAATTTTCAAGTAAGGTTTTGTTTTGGTCACATATTAGAGCTATTTATTCCTTAGTTCCTCTCTTTTATTGGATTTTGCTAGGATACTTCAATTCTATAAGTATTATGGATGAAAAATTAGTGGTTATTAGACATCTTGGCTCATCTTCTACCCTATTGAGGCATAATGTGTCCTTCCTTAATTTGGTAGACATGGAGTTGATAAATGGTGTCTTCACATGGAATAATAGAATATATATGAAATGATTATATTTCTAGAAGAAAAGATACGATTATGGTGTCAAACTATTGGGTTGGAAACAATTAGATTTGCATTCTTTGAAAGTATAGGGTGGAAAGGATCTAACCATTGGTTAGATTAAATTTTCCTCATTGTTATCAATGCCCAAAAATATTCCTTTTAAATTTCAATTTATGCAACTTCAATATTATGATTTGCACAAGCTTATGGGGGATGGGTGTTATAAGGAAAATTGATCTTTGGAACAATCATGCACTCTTTCTTCAAGAGACTCCAATTTTTAAAATTCAAACTCAAAGAGTGGAATAGATCCTCTTTTGGATTTTTTTGAAAATTAAAAATCAAATTCAAGATGAGCTAGAAAGAATCAATTTTTGGATTAAAGAGGAAGGAATCAAAAATAATTTGTTGTAGGAAGACTAGGGGTAAAAGTACAAAGTTGTGTCACACTTTTATAAAAGAAACAATCAATACTGATACAACTTTTAAAATTCAATCACTAAAAAGTGGTATATATGTTTTGAATTTTGAAATGATGTAAACTAATAAAATGTGTATATTTTAGTATATTTTATGTTTATATTTTTTTTGAAAAAAATTAAAAAAATATTTTAAAATATTTTTTTATAAATTGACACTATAATTATAATTTAATTGGTGATAAAATGTTGAAAAATGAAAGTGCATAGATGTAGTAATTTCTTTTTGTGTATATTTATAACTTGAAACTTTATTGCATGGATTTTTTTTTCAATTTTGATAAATATATATTTTAAAGGCAACTTCATTATCAATCAATAGAAGTGGGTTATTTATTTTTTTGCAATTTTTGATAATGTAGATGCAAAGTCTCCAACTTTATAATAAGTTTAAGATAATAAACATAAACATCACATTCTATGTTTTGATTTGTTTAAGTAGTTTATCTGAAATCTCAATAGTTTTTTTAGAAAGATCTATCTATTAATATGATTTCAAATAAATCACCTAAACAAGTCAAAACAGACGAACCACCTAAACAAGTCAAAAATTTAAAATATATGTGAGAACTTTATAAATAAAGCTCTTCCAATTAGATGTGACAAATTTTCTGACAGAAAATTCTAACTAATAATACATGAACTAGTAAGTCATTGTCAGTCAGACTGCAATTGAATTAAAATGGCAGAGGCAATCTTCAATTACAACACAAACTATTTGTGACAAATACAATTCTCTAACCGAAACTTAGTTCACTGTAATAAAACCACGAAGTTCCAATTTGGCAGTAAGCCTGAAAACTTCTACAAATTCTAGGATGAAATCTAGATAATTAGTCTAAAACAACTTTCTCTAAGGAGCTCAAATTTCAAGACGAAGCTTGGAGTGCATGAACACCGTTACGTACAAAAGAACAGTCATGAAATCTGAGCCTCTTTAGGCAATTTTTAAAACTTAAACCACTGGAATTCAGTGGGTCTCACTCTCAATCATAAATTTCGTACTCTCAAGTCTGCAGCCAATGTTTGTCCTTCAAAATAGGTGCTTTGACTGAATAGAATGTATTGATAAAACGAAGTAAAGTTGATGTAATAAAAAAGTAGGAAAGAGGGTTTAGTAGTTGAGTAAATGAAATCATTGAACCATAAAATTAATGTGCCTATTGAATCCTCTCCTGTGGGCCATGTTTACTTTTCATTTTCGGGGCTCATCAACAGTATGGGCCATTTTTAAGGGTTGCAAGTTGAACATGTGGTTGAAATTGTACCATGTCGAAGGCTTCCTATAGATGCTTGTCTTCTCTTAGATTGTCAGAGATAGTTAAGTGGTGGAAAGTACTATTACAAGGGATATGCAACTTTAATAACTAAATCCATACTGAGATAAAAACTACAAGCCAAGGATATTAATCAAACAATACACATCATAGATTTATTTATTTGTTTTTAGGTGTAACGAAAAAACCCAAAAAAGAAAAGTTTTAAAGTCCCCACATGATACTGTACTTATGTTCCTGTAATAAAAAACTAAGTTTAAGCTAATTCAATTATTTTATTTTAATTTTTTTGTCTATAGTAAGAGGCAAATGAAAGTTAAAGGTAGCTAAATCTACAAATTTTGGTGTCTAGCAGGCGTGGTAGTTTGTGGTTCAACAATTCTTCAAAATATACTTGTGAGTCAGATCCACGAGGCACCAACTGTCAGGAAGAAGTATGGCCATCCAGTATTAGGGGTTGGTTGGATTCAACTACATTATTCATAGGGGCAAGGAGATCTGCAGCAAACTCTATCACACATAATGTTCTCCACCAAGCCTCTTCACTGGGTCTAAGTAAAGCTTCCATTGATTTTCTCCACATAGAAGCTTTCACTTCTGCAAACAAGGAAAGTGGAAAATACTGTTGGAAGAGTTTGAGTGTAAGGAATTCACAGCAAGGTGAGTGCCCTGTGTGCTTGGAGCCCTTCCAGGTGGATCATGTGCTTATTCATCTGCCTTGTACACATAGATTCCATTCTAGTTGTTTGATTCCATGGTTGAATGCCCATTGCCACTGCCCATGTAGTACTTCTTATTTTTTCCCTAAAATTTAAGTACTACTACATTGAAATTTCAATTTTTCACCAAATAGATTTTGTTTAAAAAAAAATAAACCTAGTAGTTTAGAAACTAAATTCAATTTTCTACATATTCTATTCTTACATATTTTTGAAATAATATAGATAACTTATTCAAATTTTTACGTCAAGTTGCCTAACTTTGTTTTTTCTGAATTTTTTGGCACTTAAGGGCCTATTTTTTCCATGATGATCCTACACATACCCTAAAATTTGGAAATTGTAAGAATATGCATCCAACTTTACTCACCGCTTTGTAGGATTTTTCAGACACTCTCTTCTTCTTGAGAGTTGGGTCAAAACTGAAAAGAAAAGGCGCAAAGAAAGCATTTGCGACCCTTATGAAAGGGTGAAGGCTTTCCTTTAGCTCTAGTTGATATAAATATGTGTACAAAGGTACAGACTGTTGGTTCCCTTTTGTAGATAAACCTGGGAATTTCCTCATCATGACAGCAACATACACCATATAAGAAGTTATATAGAACTTCAAAGTGGTCAGAACATTTATCAGTTGTTCATGTATTTTGTCACTGATTTGTTTGCCCCAATCAATATGAGCCTTCTGTCTTCTTATAATCAGGATGTATTCATACATCCACTCCTGAAAATGAGATTATTTAGGCAATCCATTAACTCTGCTCAAGAGTGTTATCATGTCCCTGACATCTTTTTTGAAGTCGCTTCACAGAAGTCTCTTCAACCATCTTGAGATAGAATGCCTAGGTTCTTTCAACCACTGACTATTGATCAAGCTCTTAGCTTTATTGGGATCTAAGTCATAGACTTCCTGTGCTTGTTATATTGAAATTTCAGTATATTTTTCCATTTGTGGGACTCTAAAAACAATATCAAAGAAATCATGGTCAAGTCTCATTATCTCTTGTCCAGAGGAATCTATCACACTTTCACTTTCCCTAATGTAATGGGATGCAACTTGCAGGACAAACTCTGTATTGTGTGCAAAAGTAGGGAATGTGGACACAAGATGTAGATTAGTGTGTACAATGGCTCTTAGGGAGTTTTCAAGAGGCTTTTGCTCAGTCCTTTTCACAAAATCAACAAGGTCTTGATGACCAACCTCAGTGTCCTTTATTTCATCCACCTTTGAAATTACCACTGTAGGTGGATAGACACCTTGGTACTTGTATTTCATTTTTCCTTTAGCCTTAGAAGAGGATGGAGGCTTCTTCGCTGTCATCTAGGAGAAATTGGATCAAAATGATGTCACTTCGAGGATCCCTTGACAAGATTTGGAGAGAAACTACAAAGATGGTGAATCAACAAACGTTGGATTAAAAAGTAACATTGGGGTGCGTGAAGCAAGCAACAATGTTGAGCAAGTGTGATATGAGCAACGAGGCACGGAAGATGATGCATAAGCGAAGAAATAGGGTTCAAAGCAAAGATAGAGTGATTTGGAAATGTTGAATACAAAAACTACCAAAAGTGTAAGGGTGCTGAAAATCAGTGCCCTTGCACTTAGAGAAGTGACTTCAGGTCTAAGGGCGCTGAAAATTAGCACCCTTGCACCTAGAAGGAAAGTTTGCTAAATGTGTCTATTGTCACCTAGATTTTGTACCTTGTTGAATGTAAAACTCAATGATTTAGTGCAACATGGGAAGACCTCTAAAGTTGTGGGTCACTTGCAAACAAAGGTAAACCTCTGGAGAAGGCCGACTTCCTTGTTGGGTCATCACCTAAAACTATTGATTCTTTGAAGGGAAAGGGAGAAAGAGTCCATGAAAATGAAAATGAAATCCTATGGTGATACACCAAATTGACAAGAACAATGAGATACTTTGATTACACTTGAATACTGATGATGAACATAAGATTACACATCAAATATGTATAAGCTATGCATTAATATGTCACAATAGGTTTGATTCACACACTTTTTCCAGAGAGGAAAACAATTTTCACATACTAGAATCCATATGTGATTATGTAAACAAAGTTTGTGATTTGTATAATGATGCTTTTGCAAAGGAAGGCATGAAAAAAAAAGATAAAGTCATGAAGGAATAAAATAAATTCACAAAATAACTCGATTGTGAACCTGAACACAACACTTTGCAAGAACAAGATGGAATCCAAACATCAATAGTCACCAAGGCAAACTTTATATATCATGCTCCAAAATGAGTTACAAAATTTTGCTAATTCGAGAGAGGACTATAGAAGTCACGGACTTTAGAAAAGCATAAGGAGAACCCCATTACAAAGAGGAAAAAATGCCTTATATACAAGAGTGTGTCGACCCTTGCCCCTAGGGCTTACAAAAAATTAGAAGTCAGAAAAATCTCCCCTAGATCTTTTGAATGGAGTTAATGCTGCCTTTAAGTGTGCCCCTATTGTCCATGTCAGTGAAGAGTCATTTCCAGGAGAAGCCTTTAGATCTTTTACAACTACCGCATTCACTTTTGGTCCTCGTGTCCACCTTTGAATCCCTTGTTGAGCTGCTTTGAATGCTTTAGAGCTCATAGCTAATCCACATTGCTTTCGCCCTGTTGATCTCCTTGGCATCGGTCAAGCTGCCAACGGTCCGCCTGTAGCTCCCTTTGATTGGTCGAATGGATGCCACATAGATTCTTCGGGCGGTCAAAAGTTTCTCTCTGCAGAATTGCATGTCGGCGAGACACTAATCGTGTCTCCCCGATGCAATTATACCTTTCTGCAACTTATCGACATAACGTATGACGATCGGCAAGACCACATAGTGAGTTACAAAAGTGATCGATATCACTGAAACCATCAGCGAGACACTCGTTTTCAGCCAGAAAACATGGTGAGCCCTCAGGAGTCATACCAATGTCACCATCTCATTTCCTAGTCATTCGCATTCGGCAAGAGTTCCTTTAGTTGGTAGGATATCATACCGATCCTTATGAGTTATACTGCTGCACAAGATGTCGCCGAGACCCTCATCCTGTCGGGAAGACATCCTACTGAGTGTAAACCCTCCTCTTGGAGTCTCCCTGAGCTTAACATTACAAACCATATCAGCAAGAGCTCCTTGATGTCACCTCGAACGCATTCCACTCTACCCGAGCCCAACATTTCTTTCGGTGAGACTTCACCTAGTCACCAAGATCTCCTAGCGAGCTTGTTTCTTTATCTTTCAGCAAAATCCTAGGGGGTCGGGAAGACTTCACGCCGAACTCCCATCTTGTCACCGAGACCTCCCCGTGTCGGCTAGACCTTTTACCGATGTCAAACTCTCTCAGTGAGCTCACTTCTTGTTGTCGAGAATTTTGCTTGTCGGCAGGAGGTTATATCGATGTCGTACTCTCTCGGTGAGACCTTTTATTGTCGACTAGACTCCTATCGAAGGAAAAGCACATATCAAGACCCATTTATCTCTCGGCGAGACCACTTCTTGTCGTCGAGACATCACGATGACTCCTCCATCCTTCGTTGAGCTCACCTCCTGTCGGGGAGACATCTCTTGGTCGGCGAGACCTTTCATTGAAGGAAAAATACTTCGGTGAGCTTGCTTTCGATGAGACCCCCTATTAGTTGCCGAGACTTCATATCGAAGGAAGAACCTTATGCTGAGAGCTCCCTGATGAACACTTGTCGGCATGACCCTTTTCAAGCGGAGAGATACATGAAGACTCTTGGCGACCCAAAGGTCCTAGCGACTAGTTTATTCAACCACATATGACGCACTACTAGTCAACAAGACAATAGGAAGGTCTTTCCGACTTCCTTCTCTAGTGATTTTTGTGGCAAAAATGATTGAGATAGACTCTTCAAATGAGCTCCTTATGAAATGTCATCAGATGTATGACCTAACCCTCAATACAAAAATTATGAATCGACCCCTATGAACATTTGAAACACAACCCATCCTGCCTGGTTGAGACCGTAGGTGAAAATTGGGTAACATTTCTGGTGACCTTTGCTGGATGTTTTCCTTCTAAACATAGAAACCAGTAGCCTAGGCCTATCCATTGGGCACAGAGTCATTGGGAAAACTCATGAACAGACTTGTAGCAGTTTGTACATGAATATAGCACATTGTAACTTGAGAAACATATCACTTAGATAATTTATTGAAAATAGGAAAAACTGTTGAGTGGAAACTACTTATTTGTGTTGGAACAACACTTAGGGAATTGAAACAACAACTAAACCTATTCTAACCTAAACTAACTAGTGAAGAAGCTGGTCAAACAAAACCATTCACCGACTCTGTGAAATAACTACCCCTCCTGACTAATAAAAGATGAATTGCAAGTTGATGACTTGTAGACAAAACATGACAAAAGAGAGAAAATGCCCATACTAATTGTAGAACACTTGGAAAGACAAGGATAAATCCACTTACCATTTCAAATTGATCACAAAAATTGATGTCTGCAAATGGATAAGTGGATATATCCTATTGTTCCAATGTTGTAACTGCATCAAATTTTTCTCGAACAATAGCACACTTTGCTCTCCTTAGCACTTTTTTAAACAAATATTTAATTGAGCATCCTCTGGAAAGGATAAACTCCTTGCTCTTAATGCTGATTTTCTTGTGAAAATATACTTCTTCTCTGTCTTGCACAATGGTAATCTCATTTGAATGAATTGGCTTAGAGGTCAATGAAATGTTCGCTTCATTCACCCTATCAAATTGGTCAAATGTTGTCAAGTGATGGATGTCTTGGATTTTTTGCATATTGATCAACACACCACCATCATATTCATCAGTATGTTGATCAACATTTGGCATTAGGGATTGTATCATAAATTTTCCTTTAGTTCCCTCCATAAAATCAGGAAGCTCATCAAGTAAATTAGTGAGGGCTTGAGGTACATGCTCTTTTTCATTTGATATACTGATATCTACCTGACGCACTTCACTAAAAGGTCATTTATAATCCAAGCTTGAAATGAAAATCTCCAAGTCATCCCAAAACAAATCCTCATCATTTTGCATAGTACTAGTCCCTTTAATGATAAGAGGACTATTATTTTCCTCAGGACGACACTCTTGGGGGAAGCATTTTTTTTTCTCTATTGCATCTATATGTTGTTCACACGTTATAGGTTTAGAAATAGATAGCTTAACATCAAGTCCTGAACAAAAACCCTATATTATACTTGAGAACAGGTCTTCTCCAAGTTCATGGTTAGCTTTTTTATTCATAAGATATCCTACATCAACTTCATGATTTTTTCTTTTAATATTTGAAGGAGTACTTATATCTTTCAAGACATACTTTTTTTGATCATGCTCATCTTGATGGAAGAACACATTGTCATTGGTGTTATCACCTTTTTGCTATTGAAACCCTATCACTGATGGTTGTTTAGACATGCTTTTTCCAATCTCATTATCAAAACTAGGAAGTTCAGAAAACAAATTAATCAGGGTTTCATCTATCTGTTCAACAAAAATAGGAAGCTCATTAGATGAATATGACATAACTCCATGTTCTGTTGTCATTTCTTGTTTAGAACCCTGTTGTCCTAACTAGCCCTGTTCACCAATCACTTCTAACAACCCTGATTTTTCATTTTGAACTTCACGCTCAAATGTATCAATACCCAAAAGAGTTTCATCTACCTCAAAAACTTCTTTTATCTTGTCACTAGGCTGACTTTGTAATTGAAAAGACTGCTCTTGACGGATAATGGACTGATTTTCCTCAACTACAAGCTTTTGCATAGGATGAAAACTCATAAATTTTGGAATTTCAAACTTAGGGAGCTCAATTGAAGAATTAGAAGACTTACTTTGTTGATCTTGCTGATTGGTTAGAACAGTCAAGGACTCTTCGGAACAAGTGTCTTCTTCCTGCTGCAATTGATAACACTTAGTGGCTAAATGAAAAGGATTCACATTCTTAAGCTTCTCCTAGAGGATTAAGTTATCTTGATCAATAAGTTGCTCCTCTTCTGCTTTCTTTTCGACATAAGTTTTATTCTGTTTAAAGCCTAGAACATTGAATCTCGTGTAGTGAAGTCCTTCTTCAAAGAAGGGATTTGAAAAGGAAGCAGTTGATTGGGGCATTTGAGAAAGTTGCTCTTTAGGAGAGTTAGACTGACTTTGTTCAAAGTCTTGTACTAAATGGGATCCTCTTTGTGTCTCAACCTCCTGTTGATGAATATAAGCTTGATAAGCAAGCTCCTCCTGCTGCCTATTGACCTCCTACTAATTTTCAATTTCTTCAAACTACTTTTGGAAATATAAAGACATTCTCTATACTCATTTCATCTAAATTTTGAGGCTCATGTGAAGAATAAATTTTCTGATTGGTGATAAAATAACCCTCCTGGGGTTGCTGATGAGCATAAGCATGCCGCTGCTGAACTTGTGCAGAGGTGGGTGGGTGGTAGGCCAATTGAGCTTGCTGGTAACCCGCTGCTACATGGCTATTTTGAGTAAAAATAGCGGTATCTTCAATAGGGTATGACTGATAAAAAGATGCAGGCACCATACCTTCATGGAATGGTGAATGGTAAGACATACTATCATGAAACTAGCACTTTGACTACTGAAACAAGATACTTCATGCTTGGAGTCACCAGGTATGTTAAAAAAATTGCCTCCAAAGGCAGAAAATACTGTTGTACACACCAAACGACAGTAATACATGGTACAAAAGGGACTAACATAGTCAGTTCTCTATCCCATCGGGCATGCCAGAAACTATTGTCACCTAGATTTTGCACATTGTTGAATGTAAAACTCAATGATCTAGTGCAACATGGGAAGAAATCTAAAGTTGTGGGTCACTTGCAAACAGAGGTCAACCTTTGGAGAAGGCCAACTTCCTTGTTGGGTCATCACCTAAAACTATTGATTCTTTGAAGGGAAAGGGAGAAAGAGTGCATAAAAATGAAAATTAAATCCTATGGTGATACACCGAATTGATAAGAACAATGAGATACTTTGATTACACTTGAATACTGATGATGAACATAAGATTACACATCAAATCTGTATAAGCTATGCATTAATATGTCACAATAGGTTTGATTCACACACTTTTTCTAGAGAGGAAAACAATTTTCACAGACTATAATCCATATGTGATTATGTAACATAGTTTGTGATTTGTATAATGATGCTTTTGCAAAGGAAGGCATGAAAAAACAAGATAAAGTCATGAAGGAATAAAAGAAATTCACAAAATAACTTGGTTATGAACCTGAACACAACACTTTGCAAGAACAAGATGGAATCCAAACATCAATAGTCACCAAGGAAAACTTTATATATCATGCTCCAAAATGAGTTACAGAATTTTTCTAATCCGAGAGAGGATTGTAGAAGTCATAGAATTTAGAAAAGCATAAGGAGAACCCCTTTACAAAGAGGAAAAAATGCCTTATATACAAGAGTGTGTCGGCCCTTGCCCCTAGGGCTTACAAAAACTCAAATTTTAGAAAAATCTCCCCTAGATCTTTCAAATAGAGTTAATGCTGCCTTTAAGTGTGCCCCTGTTGTCCATGTTGATGAAGAGTCATTTCTAGGAGAAGCCTTCAGATCTTTTGTAGCTACCGCATTCACTTCTGGTCCTTGTGTCCACCTTTGAATCCCTTGTCAAGCTGCTTTGAATGCTTCATAGCTCAGAGCTGATCCACGTCACTTTCGCCCTGTTGATCTCCTTAGCACCGGTCAAGCTGCCAATGGTCCACCTGTAGCTCCCTCTGATTGGTCAAACAAATGCCACGTAGATTCTTCAGGTGGTCAAAAGTTTCTCTCTACAGAATCACATGTTGGTGAGACACTAATTGTGTCTCCTCGATGTGATTATACCTTTTTGCAACTTATCGGCATAATGTATGACGATCGACAAGACCACATAGTGAGTTATAAAAGTCATATCGATATCACTGAAACCATCAGCGAGACACTCATTTTTGGCCAGAAAACATGGCGAGCTCTTAGGTGTCATACCGATGTCACCATCTCATTGCCTAGTCATTTTCATTCGAAAAGAGTTCCTTTAGTCGGTAGGATATCATACCAATCCTTATGAGTTATACCGTTGCAAAAGATGTCGATGAGACCCTCATCCTGTTGGGAAGACATCCTACGGAGTGTAAAACCTCCTCTCAGAGTCTCCCTGAGCTTAACATTACGAACCATATTGGCAAGAGCTCCTTGATGTCACCCCAAACACATTTCACTCTACCCGAGCCCAACATTTCTTTCAGTGAGACTTCACCTAGTCGCTAAGACCTCCTAGCAAGCTCGTTTCTTTATCCGTCAACAAGACCCTATGGGGTCGGGAAGACTTCACGCTAAACTCTCATCTTGTCGTCAAGACCTCCCCATGTCGGCCAGACCTTTTACCGATGTCAAACTCTCTTGGCGAGCTCACTTCTTGTCACCGAGACTTTCGCCTATTGGAAGGAGGTTATATCGATGTCATACTCTCTCGGTGAAACATTTTGTTGTTGGTGAGATTCCTGCCAAAGGAAAAGCACATATCAAGACCCCTTTATCTCTCGGCAAGACCACTTCTTGTCACCGAGACACCACGGCGACTCCTCCATCCTTCACCGAGCTCACCTCCTGTAGGGGAGACATCCCTTGGTCAGTGAGACCTTTCATCGAAGGAAAATCCTTCAGCGAGCTTGCTTTCGGTGAGACCCCCTGTTAGTCACCGGGACTTCATACTGAAGGAAAAACCTTATGTTGAGAGCTCCCTGATGAACACTTGTCGACATGACCCTTTTCAAGCAGACAGATACATGAAGACTCTTGGCGACCCGAAAGTCCTGGCAACTAGTTTATTCAACCACATAGGATGCACTGCTAGTTAGCAAGACAATAGGAAGGTCTTGCTTACTTCCTTCTCTAGTGATTTTTGTGGAAAAAATGATTGAGGCAGAATCTTCGAATGAGCTCCTTGTGAAATGTCATCAGATGCATGACCTAACCCTTGATACAAAAATTATCAATCAGCGCCTATGAACATCTAAAACACAACCCATCCTGCCTGGCTAAGACCATTGGTGAAAATTGGGTAAAAGTGTCAAGGCGTTGAAAAAAACCGCCCTAACACTTAGTCTCTTGGAGAAAACATGGCAAGTGCAGTGGTGAGTTTTTTCAATGCTTGGACATTTAGGAAATAAAATCACTCTGTGTACGAGTAGTGATTTTCACTGCTCCTACACCTGACTAGAGTTGGTGAAAAAATTGAAGGTGCAATGGCGTTTAAAAAGCCCGCTTGAACATTTCAAGTGAATACTTTGAAGTTGAATCTTGGAACGAGTTCATCCAAGTTTTTTTCCCACTTGAACATTTGAATAAAGAATTGAAATGAAAGAGGATGGTGAAATACATGGAAGAAGATAGAGAAGAAAACAAATGACATGGAAGGCAAAAAAACCAAGGTGCTCACAAAAAACAACTCAAAACCCCAACGAAACACAAGGAGGAAGCATAACTTGAAAGAGTGATGAGTGAAGACCAAAATGCGTTAGGAAATAATGAAAGACCAACACACGACATGAAGAAAGGAGAAAGAAAACAATGGTGAAAGAAATCTAATCTAAACACAAACGTCAATAGATTAGAATGAAAATATATTTACAAGGTGTTTTGAAAAATGAAAGGAAAGAAGAAAAGGATGGGAAGAAATAAAAATGACTTACCTGGAATAACCACGAAAACCTAGCTGGAAATGTCTTGGAGATCCTCAAAATGTGGGTTTGCAGTTTGAAAGAAAGTTCTCATGGTGATGAAGAACGGGAGAATGGTGAAATGAAGTGGAGGGATGAACTAAAAGTCAATTAAAATCACTTAAAAGTGAATTTGGAGTGTCATAAATGAACAAAAGTCATGCAACTAATTAAGGCATAATAAGTGGAAAAAATTGGGAAAAGTGCAATATGTTTAAAAATCACCACCCATGACATTAAAATGACTAAGTATGGAGACTTGGTGCACAAGTGCTAAAAATCAGCACTTGTGCACCAAGCTGACTTTTACTTAAGTGCATAGGTGCTGAAATTTAGCGCCTTTCGACTTTTTACACTTAGAAATTTTTTCGATTTGTAAGAGCGTTGTTTTTGGGAGCCCTTGCACTTTTCGCAATTTTCACTAAGTATAAACATTGAAAGTGCGAGAAGATATTAGTTTCAAAGGTCTTTGATAGAAAAATGGAGAGGGATTCTCAAATGGATTGTTTGAGACTTTGGAACACACTTCGAGGTGGATTGAAAATCAGCTCATTTTGTGTGCTTGAACATCACAAACCTATGAAACAAACAATTTTTGGAGGGGGGTTATCCATGGAACAAGCGCTACTAGATTCCATGATAGCAAAGTTTGATAGTGATTATCATAAACTTGATCTATTAGGTGGAATTAATATGTGTTACACAAGATTGAAATGATAGTGTGTGAACTTGAAAAGTTGATTGACATCACCTTCCTAGAATCTAGATTTGTCAAGGTGGTGTCTAAAGATATCATTTCTAAGGAGTTTGTTGAATCAACAGGTGAATAAGTTTTGATAGGTCAAATTCCTTGGTGGGTTAGATTAACAACAATTAGTGTCTGATCTCATATTGAGTTATGTGCACATTAGATGTCCTTAAATACCATGACATAACAACATGTCTCAAAAATTGGTGCTAAGTCAATGCATAATGACTAGTAAAAGGGAGTGGGAAAGTTGGAATTTGAATTTAAAGATGAATTTTGGGGTGATTTCTATATGCCTTGAGATTGAACCAAGTCAATTTTGGGTTGGTTTAAAATGAACTAGAGGGATAAGGTGATATTCTCAAATGAGAAGTGAATATATGTGAAAATGTGTGATTGGGGACAAGATATGTATGAATAGATAGCATATGCATGTGAATATGATCAAAATAGAGTCACACAAGGCTTCAGGAACTTTAGGCATGCTTTACCTATCTTAAGCACCACCACACTTTCATCTACAACATGTGTGTGTTGTGAATTGGTCACTATCATTATGTACCACTACACATAACCATGTGTAAGGGTGATCCCACAATAGTGGTTTACAATTTTTGGCCAAACTGGACATTGATTTTTTTTTTAACTAAATCTTCACATTCAAGCAAACTAAGGAATTTGAAGATGATGCAAACTAGAGTCTTGTCAAATTTTGTCTATAGATTCTAATAATATGTTTTTCAAAAAATTTGAAATCAGATTGCACTTCTTTTTCCATCTCCCACGAAAATTGGTTTTTTTCAAAAAACAACATTTTTAAAAGTGACACACACCGTATAACACATAAATTTTTTTCCTTGAAAGATAAAATTCCAATTCTTTCGAATTTAGATTTTTAACTTGTATATCTAGTGCTTCCACTTGGTTAGATAGTTTTTTATTGAATATTTTTTCTTTAATCAAGTTTCAAAGTCAAATCAATTACAATTCAAACATAACGCGACCGTATAACGCATAACTTTTACTGTATTTATCAAAATTCTTTCTTTTTTTTTTTTTTGGATAATCTTCTATTTTTCCACATGTGCAGAACATAGAGTTTTGTTTTCAATGAAAAACCTATATTTAATAAAACTTAAAAAAAATAGATAATATAATAAAAACATGTTAAAATTATATTAGTTGGATAGCTCATTTTGAGGGAAACTTGATATCAGTTGGGTTTTTTAGATCTCCTCCATTTTCATTCTCAAATCGAGCTTCGAAGGGAAAAATTCTAAGCAATTTTTGTGCCTGAGAGGATGTGGATGAAAATAAGTGGGTTTGGTCAAACAGAAAAATAATGTTCGGTCAAATGGAGGTTCAACCGAACCAATTTAACATACAATAAAAAAATAGATTTGAATGGGGTTCGGTCAAACCCCCTCTATTAGAAATTTATTTTTAATTTTCATATAAATATAAATTATATTCTTTTTAAATTATGTCTTGAGAGAGAGATATGGAGGGAGTGGGAGAGAAAGCGAGAGTGGGGGTAGGAGGGAGATACTTGAGAGAGAGAGGGGGGGGAGTGGGAGAGAGATAAAGGGTAG